>JALLAW010000217.1:0-15744 GCA_036939535.1 Cyclotella kingstonii | reverse complement strand
GAGGGCTTACTTCAATATATGACATCATGCCATACATAGAGTTGCAGTACGACAACGATTTCTACCTGCATGTTGTTCATGAAACATGGCCTACAAGATACTTTTGGAGCGTTGCTACTCAAACCTCTATAAAAATGAGGGTATACAGGATATCCGGATCTTCTTTTATCATCTCTTGTCATTAATAATACATTTTATAGCTTTCAATTACTATGTTACTCATGATGTGTTGACTCTATGTCAAACTTACATGCGACTGACTTTGATGCAGTTAAGTGTAGTGTCATTATACTGCTTTCTTTACAAAGTAGGATGTGGTCGCGATTTCAACAAAAGTATCTGAATTAGTTAGAGTTTGGCTAGGGTGTAAATGAAACTGCACAACACTAGAGTAATGTCTCAAAAGACTTTCTACAATCATAAAATTACTCTGATGTGATAAATAATTGCTGTTTGATTGTTTTTCTTTCTAAACAATTTTTTTTTATTATGAGATACGCTCTCCATCAGGAGCAGTGTGAGGAAAACAATTTTTCACGGCAACTGCAACTGAGACCCTCAACCAACATTACCAACACTCTATCATATCCTCTGTTGACTTCCATTTGTACCACTTATCACTCTCACCAACATTCTTTGATGATTCTCTCCCTTTCTCCCCATCTCTTTTTTAACTCTTCCACCACACCTGGTCCAAACTCCGTGACACATCCTAGAGGCACTTGGAAAAATATCCATGAGTGGCAACAACTCCTCCACTAGACTAACATATTTGAGATTTGTGGACACTGTGTCATAACACAAGGCTCCCACTAAGACCATAATCATGGGCGCCCAGGCAAGGTTGGCTCCCTCTCCTAATAAGGGAAGGAGGTAGGAATAGCTACCAATAAAGTCAATGAGAAGAGAGAAGACTGTGAAGATGGGCTGCTTGAGGGATAGGAAGGGCGTCCCCAAACTATCTTGGTTGCAGCTGTTTTTCTAAAATTAACTAGTTTAAGCTGCAATATTTTTATCATGGCTATTTCACCTAGTAACATCACAACGACGAGAATTCGACAGGTCAGGAAAAGTGCAGTCTACATGTCATACAGGTGACAATACAAGTGGCTGCCAAAAGAGTACATGCATATAGTACATTCCTACGTAGGGTAGTACTGATTGTGCACTTTCCACTCCCCACCACTCACCTACCACAGAATATATGGCTCACGATGGTTAGTAGCTGCCATGGAAAACTCAATGGTTATGACAGTTCCCAAGTGCAACTGTCCCATAATAGAAACACAACAATCAATTAGACAGAAAACAGGTAAGATATGTAACAACAACAAGTTTGCCAAAGAGAGAGGGGGGTAAGATTGCATGAGCGAGTGCCTGTGGAGATGGACAGGGACCAACAAAATAGAGAATGCATTGGGAGAGAGTGGTGTTCATCAAGAAAGCTTGAAAGGAAGGCTCGAGTAGGTGTTGGAGGGAGTGTGGCAGAGAGAAGACAGGAGAAAACAAGGGACAGAAGGAGGAGGAGTAGCTATCTGTAAGCACAACAGCGAAATATTTGGACTGATATTAGAGTACTCGAAAATGATGTTTAGAGTACTCCAATATCTGTCTGACAGCTATTGTTGTGACAATGTACAGCTACTCCTACCAATACCTGCTGGTGAGAGGCCCAAGGGAATATCACTTGAGGTTGGTGATGCACACCTCTATATTTTGAATGATGACTACATAAAAATCAAGTTGTTTAATCTCACTATTGAACTATAGCTCTACTCCTACTTGTTCTTTAAAGTTGTTACACTCTCAAAGTAATTTAGAGTTTGACATTTCAAAAGTACCAAAAATAGGTATCGAACTCTAACTTATTTTGGGACTTTTTCAGAGTCAAACTCAAGTATTTCTAGTACAGACTCTAGTATTTTACTCATACTTTCTATTTTTCCTTCTACAAAAAAGTCTTTCCCCTTAGATGATTTAAATCTTTTTTTTTATCATTACAATCGATGAAGAATTCTAAAGTTAGAGCTAGCTTGTCTAGCTAATTTAACTATTTTATAATTTTATTTGCAACTCATTTTCATCTTCAGTTTACACTAGTCTACAATAATTGAAGTAGTACATGTTAGAACTTAGTCACAGGACAAGGTCCTGCGCTTGTACTTTAACTACTTTTTAAAAATTGCCTTCTGTAGAACACGTTTTTCAATGACTAGATCGAAAATGCGACATCATTTCCTATGTTAATAATGGTATTAATGCAGTCAATAAGTCGACATGACCTACAAGCAGTGCCAATTATGATAATCGCAAGAAAAAGTTATGACTGAATCATCACAACAATTGCTCTCAGTTCCCAGTCTTCTCTGGTTTGACCATGGACATCTTTTCAAGGTACCATTCCACACCTTTGGATCAATAAAGAAACGTCATCTACGCCTCAAACAAGCCTGTGGCTCGATCTGTACTGATTCGATCGAAGTTGAGTTAATTTCGAATGATTTAACAATCAACGAAGAAACGATTGTTAGAGCTTCCTCTCCTCTTGCGCTTATATGGAGTGATCCGAAAGAAAATTCCAATGAATCTCAAATTTCATCGAGAAGGAATCATTCTGCGTTGTTTTCTTTGCCATTCAACAAAAGAGTTCGAGAAGAGAATGAGATTTTGCTACAAGATATAGTGAACATAGTCTCCGGAATTAGTACAGTTGCTTTTCAAGCATTTATTGCAAAAAATGGTAGAAATTGTGTTCCTGATGCGTCTTGCTGCTTCTCAATAATAAGTTCCAAGAGAAGCGTTGATTTCTTCGTGTCATCAGGTGGTGATGATTCTCAAATCAGAGACTCTGAAATGGCTTACGCCTGGATATGGTCTTTGAAAAGCATGTTGAAGAGTTTCAAGAAATATGAGTGTTTCCAAATCGAATCATTTCGTGCTTCTATCAATACAATCAAACAGAAGGATAATAAAATACAATGCGCGGAGTTATTTGACGCAGCAAAACGTGGTGATCTAGAAAAACTTCGATACCACTTTGATCATGGATGCCCAGTTGATTTCATAGACGAAGCAACTGGTGATACAGTCCTAATGCATGCATGCAGACTTGGACTCAATGATGTGGCTCGATTCGTCCTTCATCAGTATCATGCTAGAAATGATCCTCATCCAGATTTCGGCCAAACAGCATTGCAGGTAGCAGTCTCTTCGGGACATACTAAAATTGTGAAACTACTCTTAGAGACTGCCGAGCCTAGTGGATCCGATAGAGTCATATCAAACCATGAAGATGGAAATGGAGAGGCTCCCATTCACATTGCGGCAAGGTGTGGCTCAGTGAGGATCATTAAATTATTGGTAAAGCATGGTGCGAATTTAGGCCTTGTAGATGGACGAGGAAAAACGTGCCTCCACTGTGCGGCCCAATCAGGTCAGGTATCATGTTTAAATTGTTTACTCCATTCAGGAGCGAAACAATATCTCGAGGTGAAAGATGAAATTGGATTCACACCTCTTCACCTCGCTGTTTGTTTTCAGAATACAGAATGCGTTGAGATTTTACTCCGGGCGGGTGCGGATACAACTACAACAGCAGGAGATGGATCAAACGCATATGAACTTGCAGCGAAACAAAAGAGTCAAGGTATTATGAAGCTGTTTCTTGAGTACGATATCCACTCAATTGACAAACGCATAGACAGTTATGATGATTTTGATGGTGAAAGCAGTCTCAATGATGATCAAATGTTCAGTGGCTTAAATACATACACGGTAACACCAGCGTCGAAGGTGATGATCCCCAATCCAATAATCGAAAGACCTGCAACACCGTCTACGTATTTCAGTGCTAGTGAGGGTCATATGTCGACACCAGGGATAATTCAATCCCCATTGCCTCAGATTTATTCCTTCTATGGAGACACTTTTCATCAAACCTTTAATAGGACCTCTCAACAGGGATCTTATTTTCAAACTCAGCCTTATTTCCATACATGCGATTTCAGCAGCTCACCTATGAAATCTATCGAGAGTTACATGCAAACCGGATTTCGATTTAATTACAACGGAGAAGCATGGACAATATTTTACACAAATGAGGGTTATCCTTATTTCTTTAATATCAACAAAAAAATCAGCAGTTGGGAAGATCCAAGAGATGATACTGTTTGCTTAGAGCAACAACAATTTGAAATTGATTCTCAAAACCAAACAACATCAATTTCAACTTCATTATTGCCACTAGGTAATGATGCATCTAAAGATGGTGAAATGAATGTAACTCTACACACTTATTCAAAGAAGCCCACCGTAAATAACACCTGCAAATACGAACATAACAACTCTGACAGAATGAGACTGAATTCGTCTACACTTAATCAAGCACTCTCAACCGTCACTGTTAAAAGGGACTTTCAAGATCAAAGCCATGAATCGATATTAACTGAAAAGGAAGCAATGCATATGACTATTGATTCATCTGAAATTATTAGGAGTGGTGCTAGCTTAGCAGCAATAAAAACTCCGGATAGTAAAGTTGAGATATGTACGGGAAGATTTGCGCCTTTCAACTCTACTGAATCTACCAATGAATACCGGACGATACTGAAAGAGCCTGATAAAATTAATTTAAGACCAAATGAAGGACTTGCAGGCGACGAAGCAGCTCCATTGTCTGACACAGACGAGATAATTGCTGCTAAATATCGAATGATGTTAAAAATGGGAGTACCACCAGAAGCAGTAAAACACAAGGCCATTAGAGATGGAATACATTCCAAAGTGATTGAGACTGTCGTGAGTTCGTTGAAAATAGTTCCAGCAAAGTCAGCAGTTACTGCTGAAAGCAGTACCGCCAAAGATTCACATATCGTATCAAAACACACTCCCACAAAGACCCGTGAAGCTAAGAAAAGCAATGCATCAAATGATACTTCGGTAGATGATCAGTTAGCGTACCAACACTTGACTGGAACATCGTCACCACAAGAGACTTGTCACCACAATATAAAACGAAGTGATATTGAGGATGCCAAAAGAAATTTGTTCAAAAATAGTCATAGTTTTTCCATCTCAAAAAATGAGCCTCCAGAATCCCCCTCACACACAGGTGTTGCGCAAGACAGTCAACAGGAGGGCGCATCGAAAAAAGAGGACCTTCTTTCTGACAAAGTGCTGTCAAAATACGTACAAATGACTAAGGTAGGCGTTCCTCTTCTGGCGGTAGCAAGTAAAATGCTTCAAGATGGTGTCGACAAAGAAAAGATTTCATTGTTTCACTCGGCATTCGGATTAAACTCTAACTCTTCAGGTACATCCAAATTTCCACAGCCGCCACCACGTCTAGAGCGTAGGCGAGCAAGCAAAGCATTGCAAAAGATTCATTGGAACACCGTTGCAGAGGAGCGACTTAAAAACTCAATATGGGCATCCAAGCTCAACGATGAATCGGAAATCGACGCTACTGATATTGAAAAGTTGGAGTCTTTGTTTGCGTCATCTCAATCCAACCAAACATCTAAAACTGAAAAGAAGGAAGTCATTGAAAGTGACGTGAGGAAGAAGGCAACATTGATTGATCTCAAGAGAGGAAACAACATTGCAATATCGGTGAGGATCTTTGTTTCATAATCATTCTTTCTTTCTAATCCTAGGAAAAGTTTTACGGTAGTTGACTCAAGTGATGTATTGGTACCTCATAAAGCTAGCACAATTTCGTGCTTTTTCGAGTTATGACGGACTGATCCAAGCTGTGGTTACGTTGGACAGTGAAAACTTGAATGTTGAAAAGCTTCAAAGTTTACAATTACTCCTACCAACGAAGGATGAGTTGAGTCGCCTATCGCTGTATAATGGGGACACAGATACGCTAGGCCGGGCGGAGCAATTTTTTATCGCTGTGATGAAGGTGCCTAGATTTGCACAAAAGTTATCGACATTCAAATTTTTCTTACAATTTGAAGAGCAAGCAACGACTCTAATCACCAATTTAGAGGTTTTAGCAAAAGCCTGTGACGAAATTATTGGGTCTAAGAAGCTTGCCGGAATACTTATTAGATTTTTGGCGATCGGCAATGTTATGAATGAAAGTGTTGGAAAACCAGCTGCGAATGGAATCACGCTTGATAGCTTGATTAAGACCGCAAAGATGAAAGGTAGTGATGGGAAGACAACTGTGCTTGATTCTGTAATAATTAGCAAGCTTGATATCGTAGATTTCTGGACAGACATGCCAACCTTGAAAGATGCTAGTAAGATGGATCTCGGAGAATTCATGTCAGTCATAAAAGAGCTCGAATCTGGAACTAGAAGTGTGGAGTTGGCAATACAAGCTGAGAAGTCAAATTCCGAATCAATAAAGGATGATTTGATGCTAGAGTCCTCAGAGAAGTATCGACGAAAACTTGAGCCATTTCATCATCATGCTACTCATAAAATAAAGGATATCAACGCTGTCTTTCGGCGTGTTGAGGGAAAGGTACAAGCTCTTTGCTCGTTTTTTGCAGAAGATGTCGAAACATGTAAGGTATGTGAACGAGTACTTATTCGGCACACCACTTCATTTAAATTTCTCTAAAATTTGTGTTCCCTCATTACAATCTACCAAACGAGAGGCAAGCATAATCTTTGGAGTATTACTTGAATTTTCTCAACTCGTTTCAACGTCATCTCAGCAACTTAAGAGAAGAGAATCACTGCATAACCGCAGAGAAAGTCTAAGAACACCCGTTAAAAGGGAGTGCTCCAGGAGTAAACAGATCGAAATTGTACATTCATTCTCCTAACCTTCAACCCTGTGATAGCGCACATAACTGATTTCTTAATTGGAGAGCACTAAATACAGTTTATTAAATTACTGTTAGTATACGCCTGTTATGATTTCAATTAATTTGTGAGGAAATATTGATCATTAAGCACTATTTTTTCCATTGATTCTGCGTCAGCTGGACTAGTTTTTCTATTTACAGTGAACCAATCTTTCAATCTCTCTTACTACAAGTAGATCGACAAACTTAAGAAAGTAGGTGTGAAGTAAATCATCCTCTTGAGATAATGAGAATTTCTTTCTCACTACAGTTCTCCTATTAACTCTGTATCGGTTATGATCGTCGATGTTAGACGACGAAGAGAAGGCAGAGTAAGACATACTACGAGTGAAAGCTCTGTTGTTTTCAAATGAGGAAACGGTACCATGGCTCTGCACTGTGGCTGATAGTCGATTCACAGTTGTCGTTGAGTTCGTGAACTCAGACGCGGTGTAGGATTCAGAGATATCATCTTCATCATCAAATCCAATGTCGGATTCGTTGAAAAGCTTGGAAAGATTCGAAGCTGACACTCCAGTGTTGATGACATTTGAAAGTCTAAATTCGTCCACATCCTCCTTAGGTGAATGCTTTGATTGTGACAATAGTGAAGTACAACTCGGCTCCATATCTACTTTGTCCCCCATGGAGAGTGTAGATGCTCCTGGACGGACATACCAAAATCCAATGGGAGATTTGGACAATTTGCTGCTGTCTGAAAGGTCAGTGGACTCTGAAGTAGACCTTTCTCGCAAAAACTCACAATTCATACTTTCATCCGCCACGGCAAGAACAGCTGCTGCCCAATCTTCAGCTTCGTATTCTTCGGGTGCACTTTCGCTTGAATATTCATCATTGGAACTGTTATCAGACAAGGAAGACTGTACCATGGCAGGAGGTGCAGTCTGAAAATTCAAATCATCGGGCAACGTGCTGAGTTGTCCAACATTGGTCGTGACTGATGAGAATACAGAAGAAGACAAGGAACGGGAAACTGGTCGAGAGGTCACGAATAGTTTACTAGGGTGGTTATTCTTCCCAAACAAATCGCTTGAGGTAAGTTGTTCTTGTATCGCAAGAGAAGCAGTGGAATGGTGGAAACGACCATTGTGCACTGCAGACAACGCAAGCTCAGAGGCCATGGATGTAAGAATTTCAAGTTTCGATGGAATTTCACCTAAAAAATGTAAGAAGAACCACGAGGTGAGTTATGTTATAAAGCTGGAGTCGTCACAATGAAGAAACAAAACGCACCACTCGGATCATTCCTACACAAGATTCCACTCGCAATGTCAAACAAACTCAACCCTGACCTTACTCCCGCTTTTAACACGTAACACGATGCTCGAAAACAATCCAAAACATCATTCTCCATGCCTAACCTTTCTCTCAGCAATCTTGCATCCGCTTCTATGTCCAAATTTAACACGTACTCTCGACTATTCTTGCTAAGAGGTTCTTTTGTTTGGGGCCAATCAAGCCAACACCAATCAAACCACGCCACGTCAATGACACTACGAAGAGAATATCCATGATCAATAGGAACAAGACGAAAATTGTCAGGATCGTCAGGGATACGTTGGCACAATATATTCGCTGCATTACGATCGGCATTCATTAGACGTATGTCGAGAATAGCGATTCTATGAACATCCTCAACCGAAACCTTGGAAGGGCTGAGATCATCCATGGTGCATTCCGCATGAATGAACTCCTGAAAAGAACCCACCTTTTTGATGAGGTCATTCTGATGGCTTACAGCACTGAATTTGCCTGCGGTAGGGATACTAGCTCTTGTAGATTCAGTAGAGTTGGACGTTGTCTGAAATGAATGGATTCCCACAGAGGCACCACCTTCCGATAAAGTCCAGTGAGCCCCATTAACGTGCAAAGCCGGATGTCTTGCCTCAGCCAAGGTGGTCATAGGAACACCACTGAATCCTTCATGATCTAACAAGTAAGCAGCACATTCTCTAAGGCACAGTTCACCTGGTCGTATCCCCTTCCTCAAACCTCCTTCTTCCTCCGAGCCAAGGAGAACATATCCTCTTGGATTATTTTCTGCGAAAGGCTCCTCATCAGCAGGCTTGAATACACCAACACGAATCTTCCTCGCATCGGACAAAACATAAGAGCCACCAGATCCATCTGGCGCTAGGACGGGCTTCAATCCCATGGCTAGTCCCCGGCGAGCTTGTTGAACAAGACGTTGGAGCGATTTGGGCGTGAGATCAAGAAAAGAGGAAGAAACACAAATATCATTTGCCTTGTATCGAAGTGATGTTATCGAGTGTTGAACAGGAACAGCGGAGTTACTGTTGGCACTAGCTTTGATTTTTAGTAGTAAGGTCTCTCCACTACGATAGATTCCTGCATCTTGCAAGGTGCGATAATTGGGCAACTCCCTGGAAGAAGTGAGGAGAGGCCCAAAGAAAATGGCCTGTGCTGCTGGAGGGACGTGCAAATGCTTGCAGAGCAAATCTTTTACATCCTTGATAGTAGCCCACGGTCGAACAGTAAGGGCTCGCTTCTTTCCATTCTTGTCGTGTACATCCTTGATGAAGATTTTTAGTTCGAATTGGTGGCCTGACTGTGACGAGCATCCGGAATCGTTTCGGCCGAGGTGCGCGTGGTAACTCATACTTCAAAGTAGCTCGTGTGTATAGCGTGGGCTCCCCAAAGGGAGGGGCGGGTGGATCACGAGGTGTCACGTGAATCGAAGTCACTTTGGCGATGCGATGAGTGAGGAACAAATTGCAAACTAACAACAAACGAGCTCGCGGCTATTTGGAAGCGATGTTGCACGTGTGCGTCAAAATCTCAAATACTAAAAGAGAAATGATGCGGCGGATCTTTGAAGGAGATTCTTGATTTGTCTCCTATCTTGTTAAATATCAAGAGGAACGATGGTGCACTCCGTTAGACTTACGGGAAGCGTGGAGTCTTGCGTGATGCCTTTGGTGTCACACAGAAATCTGTTGCAACTTCTACAGGAGTACTCCTACTATGGAGTAATACAGTACTCTGCTGTTCCTATTGTAAGGTTTCTACACAAAAGAATGAAAAAGTGACCGTGGAATTCCACAGAAGTGAAAGGACTCCGACTCTCAATCAAAAATTGACAGATTTTAATATGCCCTATGTAGGAATTAAAAGAGGGGAGTCAGTTGCAAAAACGTTAACCATGAGAATAGCAGAGCTGGGAGTAGACTTAGTGACATGAAAGCAGGCCAAATAGACAAAAGACCACTTGCGAAAAGAAAGGGTCGGTCCTTGGGTCAGGTAAACAGTTACAACAAAGAATGAAGTGGCATCGACTTACCACTGAAAATGAAGTATGATAGATTATTTCCCGTTGGGTAACCTACTCTTACTCGGTGGATGGGATGAGGTGGCACAGGGAGCAACTGTCGTGTCCTAACGGGGGAGGAAACACTTCAGAGGACCTGTCAGAGATCGGAAGCTTGGCAGTCAGTTAAACGAATGATTCAGTTCCTGTTGTGTATGATGAAATGAATAAATAAGTTGATCGATTAATACTAGTAATGAAAGTTATACAATAACATACGAAAGTCTTCAAACAAACAATAACATGGGGCGAAATTGTTAATCCAACCAAACATAGATAGAAATCAAAGAAAGTAATTGACTTTTAATGAAGACGCATGAACTTTCAGCCATACACAAGGGCAACCCAAAATGGAATAGAGACTACGGAAAAATAATCTGTAACGCATGAAAAGGATCATGAGAAATAGCACACACGAACCACGATAGCGAAGAAAGTTATCTGCTTGCAAAGGCAGTCTATCGCCTGCTACCTCTTCACACTGGTGGCGATAAGCACATGCACAAAGGCTGATGGCTGCTCCCCTCACATCGTATTTCCAAAGCAATGTAAGCAGTCCAACAAGAATCCACAAAAAATCACTGGCGGACTGAAGAATAGAATAGAATATAAAAGCGGCTATTAAGATTACTCTAACAACATACCGTCACAGAGTGCCTAAACTTTTGGTAGCACCAGAATAAAATCGGTCGGAAGGGGGGCGGCAGTATCTTAGAGAAGGATATCCTAGTCGAAGATCTAACGTGGAAAGTACCCAGTTCAGAACATCCTTTCCAGGAGATAATTATTTAATGCTTCGGTATGAAACAAATACGTATAACAGAAAGAAATGAGTTTGAAAATCACAGGTTACCTTCTGATGATGTCACACCTGTCAAAATGTTCTGAAAAACAGGCAGCTGCGTGAGAGTTGGGATAATTCACAATTGACACCTCTACTCGACAATACTATTATACTCCTACTCCTGGTATCTCATTCCAAAGTAGCCAAGCTCTATTACATGTAACAGTAACTATCGGAAGCATGGTACCTTAGGTACAGAGGTATAGTACACTCAATATAGTATCCTTGACACAATGTCATACGCCAGCGGTAGCACAAATGGTCAATGAGGGGCGAACTCACGTTTTAATCTAAAAAATCGATCAACCAATCAAACTTTCTCTGTACATGAATGATCGGACCACGTTTGTATTGTGTTGAAAGCAACCACTGATTGATCCTACACTCATATTTGAAAGCAGACGCAAAATTAAGAGATCTAATATTGTCAAAACTATGGTTGACCAGATGTATGATACTTTATTTCACGATGGAGAGCAGGGTAAGGGAATGGATGGGAAACAGTTCTTCCAGCCCTACTTTGCCTCAATGGTATGATCTTTGCCACTTCCTCCTCAACCTTTTTTCTCCATTGATTCGCCGCATCTCGTGTAACAAGAAACCTCTCAGAGCAGTAGACAATTAGGAAAACGCAGATTCTACCTTCACCATGAGTTTCAGGATATTCCAACATTTTGCGTGCAGGAACTTCCACTCGAACACCCTCTGGTACTGTAGATTGAATAATAACTTCGATGGCATCTCCAGCCAATATTTGATCAAGAGAGCAAATAACGGCGTTTCCATCATTACTAGGAATTAATATTTGCAGCTCGTGTCTGCAGCATAATTGTACTTCTCTATTAGCTGATCTTAATCCATCAGGTTTTATAAACACATGTATCCTTGGATCTTTTCCCAAGTGGAAAGGGCGGTCTACGCCACGATGAGAGCTCAATCGATAGTGTAGATCAAAAGGGAATGCATTGACTAGTAAAAGTCCATGTTCCGCAGCACAGAGAGACGCTGTCCAGCTGGCTTTCCACTCTTGGAGTGATGTTGCTGAGCACCCTCCTTGGCCTCCACAAAGGGCTACATGGATTTCTCCATAGGGAGCGAGGACTGAATGAGCACTTTGAAAAAAATCACTGAGGAGTTTACTGTAAATATGAAGAAGATCTCATTTAGGAACTTCGAAATCATTGTAAAATCTCCTACCGAATCGTGTAAAGATATTGGTCTCACCGATTGTATCTATTATTCGCTTTACCTCTCCAATGGGGAAAGTTAAATTGAATTCTGTCAAAAGATGTTGGTGCTGAAATTGTCCCATTAGTCTTGTTAAAAATTGTGGAAAGATTTGTAGCGTCTACACCGAATAATACCTCATGACCAGAAAATGACTCAATTTTATATTTGTTTAAAGTTGAGAATTTGTACACTGCAGAGATCAATATTTGTGTTATAATAAGTTGGGTCATGTGTTAGACATATACTATAGTCATACCGACCTTGTTGGTGTATCTCCTCATCTTCCAGCACCGTGGCAACTAATTGTATACCCAAGCAATCCAATGTAGGAGCAATATCTGCACTGAAACTCAAATCTCCATCACCACATACCAACATATTGCGTATTGTAGTGTTGCGATTGTGAATAGGAGAATATTTTAACAATGCATCAGCAGGTTGCACTTTACATATTCCAGCAGTAGAGATTGTGTCATGATTGTCTCTTTTAGAATTCTTCCAGCTTATTCGATGACGCTGGACACAACTCCTTTCATTGTCATGAAAATATTGTCTCATGTATCGCAAGTGTGACATGTATGCACAACTCACTTCCAATCGGGACGAGAATGTTAATCTATGCCTTTGACTCATGTTCAATGCTAACTTAGGGTAACTTTCACTACACGCCGCACATGCTAGTGATAAGGTCATGACTTTTTTGCATTGATAAATTAAACGTTTGAAGCTAATTGCCTTTGACATTATTTCATGGATAAATGATGAAGGATCAATATGAATGAACCTTGCCCTCATCTCTCTTTGCGATCATTCTCTCTAAAAGACAAGAGAGGGGAAGGGAATATGATACCATACAGTATGTGCAGAAAACAGATTGAACCTGGAAAGAAATCGTATCAAGGAGATCGTACGAAACCTATGGTACCTCTCAGGAGAGGTACAAATCATGTGCTGGTTACAACTTCAAGAAATACGCACGAAAATATTGAACATACAGGAGCACATCATCGTATGTCTACCATTATTATACAGTGCTTACATATAGTACGTTCTACAGGTACATACTTTAACTAGTTTTTGTCACAAGCCTCTGCTCGTGATGAATGTAATAGCGATGAATGAGTAAAACCAGATGAATCATCCTCGTCCAAGATGTTATTCCTACGGCTGCCATCATTATGGTACTGCTTGAACCTTTTACAGTAGGAGTACGTTCTGACAAGAGAGGTAAAGTAAAGAGCTGAAAGGTGAATACAACGATGAACACTAAGATTCGCAACATAAATTGTTACAGAAGATCTTCAACGAATGTAGCAGTAACATTTACAGCTCTTGCTGTATTGTCATTTCTTTCTTCGATAATAGAAGTAATGGCCTTCCGAGCATCATGGACCTATCCGATCGCACGGCGAAATATTGTGCGTCATTCATTTACATTCAGACCTCTCCCTAAGCCAAATTCTCCCTGTCTTTTCTCTAGTCTCCATTCATTGCCAGAGAAAAGAACAAAAGCTGAATTGATAACTAAGGCAACAAAATGTGATGAAGTTATACCGTCTACATGGAACGAAGCATTGCATCGGTTCTTTATCGGAGATATTGGACCTCCATTAGTAGTTCTCTCCATATTCGGATTCATTTTTGCACGTTGTCAACTCCCGCTGTCACTTTCCCTTTCGGACTTAGTAGTATCATTAGTTGCAATATCGTTTTGGTGGATTCAAGAGTATTTTTTTCATAAGCTGTTGTTACATTCCAGTAATGATTGGATTGGTAAATCCATTCATCAAAATCATCACCAAAAGAATTATTTCCACATATCCATTGATCCTCCTGAACTCTTACTGGGCTGGCTTCTTGTCGCACACGTCATTTTAAAGCTGGCATTGCCTTGGCATTTGTGTCTTAGTGCAACGGTTGGATATTCGGTTGCAGGGTTATTCTATGAATGGAGTCATTACATAGTGCATACTCGAGTGAGAATGTCATCACAAACTGGACAGAATCATTGCTTTGCGTTTCTGTTATCAACTTTGACAAATTATTTTTCACAAATGCGGAACAATCACATCAGACATCATCGAATTAGTGATAAGTATTGGTATGCATTTAGTGTTGTTGCTATGGATGATCTGTTTGATACTAATCCAGACTTGAGGACATCGCACTTTAGAAATAAAAATGAAATCTGAGTTTAGATCAATAAATCTTTAAATGTGTTGGATTACTGCTTAAAAATAGAGTAGGAACTCAGCAACAAAACCAATACATGCTTGATGACAGTAAAGCAAAATGCTTATGAAACCTCTAATTGTCATCTAGATCATAGCCAAAGCTTATTGTACAAAAGTTTAATATATGGTAAGATTACTTCTACCAAAAATCTGACTATCTCTAAACCAATATTAAGAGTTAATCTGCATGTTTCAAACCTTACTTGCTTCAAAAGCAAAATGTTCAGTAAAAATCTGCTGGCATCTAAATTTTTTCATGGTGAACATGAATAACACCTACATTTTTAGGGCAATTGCTATTATTCTTTTGTGAATAATCCAATTCTGACGCTAGGTTAGACATAGAAATATAGTTTGTTGGAAATGCTGAGAAAGTCATGGCTATGAGTGTTCCTCAATCAGACGCTTCTCCTTGATCAGAAATAATCTGGGTAATCTTCTCTTAGTAGATATTTGTTGTAAAGAAGCTCATAGTTCTCTGTAGAAGAATATCATTGCAAGATAATGATAAGATAAGAAGAAGTATGCTAAAAATTTATTCGACTCAGTTACATCAAGAAGGAATGCGAAAACCCACTGCGGCTAATGCTTTGTAGGCAACCTCCTCAATACCAATTGGTGTATGCCTCTTTGCATAGTGAGAATCCTTGCTTCTTAGGGGTATGTCATCACCTTTAGATATCTTTTCTGTAAGTTTCCTTTCCCTGTATTTTGAGAGTGTCATTAAGAGCATGACATTATTCACATCAGTCAATGCAAGTTTATCAAAAGGAATGTATCAAGTTCTACTATGTGACAATCCATAGTGTCAACTAGCTTCTGCAAATTTCTTCTGCAACAATGTGCATGGGCCAAAATCGCCTCTTTTGTATGACTGCATCAGCGATAACTCCTTTCAAAGATCAATCAACTCCTTTAAGGCACAAAACCCACTCGCCAACACAACTACTTTGCCTGTTGGCCGCATTTTCCTTGTGAGATGGAGCAACAATCCCACTGTCATCCCCACCTCTTTAAATTCACACTTTTCTTTTCCTTGAGGTGAATCCTTCCCTTGAAGAAGCTCCATGGCAAATATGATGCCTGACTCGCTATCACATATTGTATGATGCTCATTTTCAAAAGAATGAGTGTCATGAATACAAGCATGAATCTAGGGTAAGAGATGTAGCCATCGATTCATGTAATAAAGATCCATCAATTCTGATGTCATCATGGATGTCTTCTGCTTGAAGGTTTGGCTTCCACAGTAACAAAATGTAGGTGTTTACACTACAAAAT
>JALLAW010000216.1:0-15725 GCA_036939535.1 Cyclotella kingstonii | reverse complement strand
GAATGATAGAAAGAAAAACCAAGGCACTTCAAGAGCTGAATGCCTCCTGGAACAGATGTTATCTGATCAAAAATTTTGTTGCTAAGTCGAAAAAAACGAAATCTTGGATTCGAAGGATGTTTCTGAACGTTCCGCACATATTTCATCGCTGTATGTAAAACATTAAATGCCTTACTCCTATCTTCTAAATTTAGAGAGAACATGTTCTCAGCAGCTGAAGCAATTGTTGTTGACAATCGGTTGATAACAGACAGATGATGAACAACACCAACAAGTGTTCCTTTCTCAAGTTTAAGGACTGAAGATCTTGTATGCTGTTCTGTATTGGCGTGATTCATTGCCTCTAAAGCAGCTGCATTAGGGTCTACACCTTTTTCCACAAGCTCCGTAAAGATTTTCTTCACTAGAGCTGCATAGTCATCAGGAGACAGAGGCCCACTATCTCTAATCTCAACTTCTTGATTCTTCCTCATTAAATAGTCATCAGCTTTGCTAAACGACTTGGCAACTTCTGTCTGCGCTTCCTCACAAGAAAGCGCCAACATATCGAGCATTAACTTACTCTCTGAAGGTATTCTATCCAACCAATCATTGAACAGACGCTCAATGGCTTGTTCTCCCATACTGCATGCCTGTTGCACTTCCCTCCTGCTTTGTGCTGATGACACAACTATCTGACCGGAAAGCGAGTCAATAACTACCAAACTTGGAATTCCACTGACTCCAAAAATTGATTTTAGCTGCTGCGCCAATTTTCGATTGGAGAAGGGCACCGCTTTGAAGGGCATTGTTTGATAATACTGCTGAAACTCTATTTCACTTCGATCAGAACTAACAAATATTATTTCAAGTCCATGGGTCGGTGCTACTTCTTGTTGTAGGTGATTGAAGAACTCTATTAGCATTGGGGTGAACGCTCGACAAGGACCACACCAATGGGCACTAAAATAGAGACCAACGATGCGAGTGTTCGCAAGGGCGCTCACTGTGTCGACTTGTGCTAGGGGTGCTGCGCTAGTTTTGGCAAGCAGCTCAGTACCTAACAACCCAATGAAATAATCATCGGCTACAGGGATATCAAATTTGGGGTTAACTGCTAAAGACTTATCGTCCTCCTGAGCAGAAGCGTCATCATCAATTAGCACATCAGGAAGGATATGATGTGTTACCCATGAATTCACTTTAGCATTACTGTCATTAAATGGCCCATCTGTTCTCCGGAACGGAAATGATTCATTACCGATTAAGTATACTGGGGCTCCAGATCGTGTGACCTGAATAACAAAACGAATATACTAAGTGTGGATAATAGAGAGAAAATTTGGTGATAGAAGAGTACTTACATACCCCACAACGGAAGAATTACAGAATTTATTCGTGTATGCTTCGAATGCGACCCTTTTTTGAACACCAGAAGCTATAAGTTGTGTTTCCAATGGCATGATGGACTCAGGGAGACGAGCTGACACAATAGCTGGAGCGGTATGTGCTTCTGAACGAAGCCTGAGTGTTATGGATGGAGACATACTCAGTTGAATAGAAACTTTTATTCCTCCTGGACCACCATTACATTTGTAACACGTTGCCCATTTCGGATGAAATCCAATCTGACCTACAAAGAACAGAAATTCGGAGACAGGTGTGTCTGATTGAGTATTACAATCAACGTTCAAGCCACCTACTCTACGAAGATAATTCAAACTGGCTTCGTCTATCGCATTAGTTGAGCAGTTACTGTAAATGGCAACAATACGTCCACTGGGAACTGTGTTTAGAAATGCAGCAGTAGACGACCAGTTATAAGACGCACGACACTGAAGGACACATCCAGATAGTTCATCTACCACGACGGTAGATATACCCTGATGAATATTCATTGCACAAGGTAGTTTATTGACAATGATACATTCAGGATTTGCATTATAAGAGTCTTGTGGTAAGATCGTAAATGCATTTTGAACAATGATTGTGACATGATCGGAATGATGAGGGGTAGGATAGAAGCTCTCCACAAAAAAGGAATGTGTTTCCTCAACAGTGTTATCTTCTTCCTTCTTTTCCTCATTAGTCTTGAAATTACCTTTTCTCTCCGAGATACATTCTCCCAACTCTCTTCTACTTGCCTTCCACGCCCAAGATCCACTGATTCTACCCTCTTTGTAATCATGATCCCATACACCAGAAGCTTCAACAAGCTTGAAAAAAGATGATTCAGCAATTTCTCGTTTTTCCAATTCTTCTGCTCTTCCTTTATTTTTATTTCTCGTTTGTTTGATAGAGTGATAAACGTTGTTAAATATAGTGTAACTGTCTGTTTCATCTACGGTAAACTCTCTCCGTCTGGCCTGAAATTCATCAGAATAAAATTTCCTCGTGTAACGTTTTGTCACGTCAACCACAGAATCATGAGTCGCCGCGATGGCATAGTTCAACTTTTTCCCCCATCCCTGTAGATTCGATGAGTAAAGAGTCAAATTCCATGAGTACGTTGCGGAACAAGCCGAACAGATTCAATACCAATACGAACGGTTGGAAATTTCGTCAAACAGTACACCTTCTAACGAACCTGCTCATACATATTGGGACGGTCGATGATTCCTTCACAGGAATCACCATGTAACCATCGCTGTTGTCGAACGGACCATACTTCTGTCCATACATGATCGGTCAAGTCCAAGATGTATCGGGTATCATATCCAACGGCACGGCAGTAGGCTCCAAATAGGTTGGCGAATTCTCCACAGCGACCACGACGTGATTTATAGAGTGCTCGGGGTGAATTGTATCGAGGAAATGTAGTTTCAGTGTTGCATAGCTGGCAGGTATAAACTGAAAATAATGGAAGTGAATGAGTGATATTTGTTGTTGATTCTACTGACGAATCATACAAGAGGTTGCCCAAAAGTGAAAATATTGAACTCACCCTCTACTCTACTGGCTTGTCCTTCTTTCTCTTCATCGGAAATGGGACCTCTCGTGATGGTGTGCACCATTTGCTTTCCATCTGTATTGCCTTGACAAGTATGATTCGAACAGGGAGGGCGATCCACCCAAGTCATAATTTCCTTTTTGAAATAAATAGTTAGACGCTTGAAGAGCAGATCGTCTCCATCGTAGTTCAGGTCATCTTTGACAAAATAGGAGGTCTTGCACGTATCGGGAAGGCCAATTGTGGCTGTGTCCGAGGCGGGAGAACCTTCTTCGAGAAATGATTTCCAGCGATATTCCAGCTCGCCAACCAGTTCGGGTACGAGTTCCGAAAATGGAATGGAAGCGCGGATTTCCAAAAGGAGGTCGGGATCGTTCTCCCATTGTTTCGCCGTTCGATGGGCTCTCTCGATGTTGGATCGGAGTGACATGATCGGGAATAGTTGGAACGCACCTAGGTCGAGTGTGTCACATCATTCCTACAGAACACTATCGGATCACTGGTAGGAATTCCTACGATGACGAGTTTGACATCTGGAGAAAGACGGATTTCCCGAAACTGCTAGTCTTGAAAACCATCTGACGCACGTATTTACCTCTCTCTAGAGAGAGAAAGAGAGAGTGTTTGGTAGTAGTACCATGCTACATTCAGCACATTGAAATGGAACTACCTACTAGTCCTACTACCTAATTATTGGAACCATTTTCCTACAATCCCATCCATCATCATTATCATCATCACTCCACCTGTCTATCTCAAATACTGCCGTCACTTGAGACCATGAGAATAAACTCGCTCATTTTGTCAGCATCTGCACTGATATTCAATCATCATACTGCCTTTGCATCTGAAGCAGTGATTCCTCCTTTCATAAGTGCCAAGGTCCTATTTGATGGAGTTGTCCAAGATGTGAAGCAAGAAAATACAATCTCAAACAATGAACTAAGCGAATGGAAGCTGGAAAATGTTTATGGCTGCTGCACATCCTCCTCCATTGGTGAGTGTCCTGAGAATACCAAACATGACCAAAAGGAACAGCGTATTCTATCACGACCTGTTATTGGAAACATGCCTCAGTTTACAACAAAGCAAGCATTGCATGCTCTTCAATCGGCAGTACAAGCATGGGATGGAGGATCTGGACAGTGGCCTCAAATGTCACTCTCCCAGCGTATCGATGCAGTCAAGAAATTTTTAACGGAATTGCATCACAAACGACAAGACATTGCAAATGTCTTAATGTGGGAAATAGGAAAGAATCGTAACGATGCCGAAGCGGAATTCGATCGAACGATACAATTTGCCGAAAAAACTATCGAGTACATACTTCATAGTAAAGAGTTTGGCAATGAGTGGGATCAAACGAATGGATCCGTTCGTTTATTTCTTAGACGTGCCGCCATTGGAATCGTACTTTGTCTAGGACCATACAATTATCCTTTGAATGAGACATATGCGGCACTAATACCAGCATTACTTATGGGAAATGTTGTAATACTCAAAATTCCCACCGTTGGAGGCCTTGTTCATCTTTTGACCATGGAGGCATTTGCCAAGGCGTTTCCTCCAGGTGTAGTCCACTTAGTAAGTGGAAGTGGTAGGATCCTACTGCCGTCATTGATGCAGACTGGAAAAATTGACTCATTGGCATTCATTGGCGGAAGTCATGCAGCGGATGATTTAATTCGATCGCATCCAGAGCCTCACCGCCTCAAAGTCTTTTTACAGTTGGAAGCTAAGAACATGGGAATCTTTATGCCTGATTTGTTTGTTTCTCAAGAACCAACGAGGAAGGAAGAAGAGATAGTAAATGAAGCAATTCTAGGTACATTGAGTTTTAATGGACAGCGTTGCACAGCCTTGAAACTGCTCTTTTTTCCAAGGCAACATGCTCAATATGCGGCGGAATTGTTGGCATCGAAAGTAGAGAAGCTTTTAGTTGGTCTACCCTGGGAAACAAGAGATGGTAGCTTCTCCCAAATTACCCCACTCCCTAACAAGGGTCGTATTGATTACATGAAAACACTTATTAATGATGCTGTTGATAAGGGAGCAACTATTATGAATAAAGATGGTGGCACATTGGTGAATGGAGGAGATGAATCGGAATCAACTCTCATGATTCCTGCAGTCTTATATCCAGTCACCCCAGAAATGATGATATATCAGCAAGAGCAGTTTGGTCCTATCGTCCCAATCGCACCATACGATTCATTAGATGAGATTCTCAGATATGCCCAAGAAGGGAGATATGCTCAACAGGTATCAATATTCACATCTTCAGCAGATGATAATGATACCAACACTGTAGCCCAACTTATTGACCGCTTTTCAACTGTTTTTGGAAAGATAAATATCAACTCGCAATGCGGAAGATCTCCTGATACAGCACCCTTTTCAGGCAGAAGGAGCTCTGCTATGGGTGTCATGTCTGTTATGGATGCCTTGCATCAATTTTCCATTCCTACTGTGCTATCATACAAAGATGAAGATGACAATTACAGTTTGATCAAGGGGTACATGAAACACTCAAACTTTTTACTGCCAGTCCAATAAATTAAGGATTATTAATTGCGCAGAGTACTGTACATTGTGCACTTGATGCCTTCATGACCCACCATGATATATACAGATAATATGGTCCATATTTCATGCTTTAGTTTTTAAAGGCTTCTTAATTGTTCATCAAACAATGCATTGGTATTACTCTTTAACTTTTATTTCATCTACAGACATTATATAATTGCTGACCAATTTTTATTAGATCTGAATCCTTTCTTTCATTCAGCTACTAAGCTTACCACCCCACTAATAATTTTTCACAGTCGCACAATAATATTAATGTCTTGCTACTTTTTCAATGATTGTCAACAGTTGATTTTTCTTGATTGTATAATTGCTCTTAGTATGCTAAATCATTGTTTATTGAGATGATACAAATATCTTGAAAACACTTATACTGATTACAAAGTTAACAGAAATCCATTAATCTTACTCCGATTTTCTACTAATGCTAATCATCAAATGATGGATAATGGGTAAGAATGAAAATCTAATATTTTGAGTAGGTCACAGCTATTAGGTCTGCTACAAAAAACTATGAAGTGATTAGAATGGATCATGAGAAAGAGTACATTTTCTCTGTTGAACCAGTATGTTCTTTCATTATTTAGCTATACTATTCAATGTGATGCCCATTACTTTGGCCCACAATATCTTGAACTTCCTCCTTCTCCTCTTCTCTCCCACCTATCATTGACATACTATGAATCTTTCTCTGCTGATCATCTGGCAAATAATGCCCTTTCACTCCTCTCAAAAAGATTCCAGTCACTAGTATTACAACCACCCCCAACAATGGCAGTGAAAATAGGCATCCATTCTCTTTTCCATTGAGCAATAATACCAGTGAGGCAGAAAAATGACTCAGGACAACAAACCCCAGTGCTGCATTCCCACCAGATGGAGAATCATCAAATCCTCTCCAGAAGCTGAGAATCGCTCCTCTGAATCCCTGCATCATCGATTGCCACATCATCCACCCTCGTCTTCTACTTGAATACAATTTTTGTCTTCTTCTCATGCCGTAAAAGATACAACACATCCAAATAACATCCAATATTGAGAACATTCCTGCTATCAAAGCGCCATTGACCAAACTCGGCATGGCACTACAGCTAGATTGGAACAACGTCCCTTCATTTCCAGCACTGTTGTTATTGCCTCCACTGCTACCATAATCAACATAGTTCTCACGTGCTTCACTTGCCATAAGCGCTCCATATTGTAAGAGAGAATGGAGGAGTCCATATCCAGCCCCGGAGGCAATAGAGCAGGACAGATCATTTAATTGTAGTTGGAGTGCGTTCGTTTCGTTAGGTTCATTATTACTGCTACTGTCGTTGGCCGAGGAAGAAGTCTCCTGCTCATGCTTGGCGACACTTTTTTGGATGACATTTTCTACCCTAAAATAGAGTTTGACAAAGTAGCATCGCAGTACGGTTTGGCAGATTACTCCAGGAACGACCAATGCCAACCATGCTTTCCATGGGTGTAAACCATTGATATTGTCAGATCTGACTGTGGGAAATATGGTTGTTAGTAGGAGCCACAGCAGACTAGAGGCAAGTGCCGATAACAAGTAGGCGAATGCGCTGCATATCGCTACTATTAAGAGTTGGGGCTTCGGTAAGATAATAATGAAGAGGAGGGAGACCGACGGAGAGAAGGCCAGGAGGATCGACCCGAAAATTAATGCCGAACTTGTCATACTATCGTCTACTTTATGTGAGTGATTCTAGAGCTGTTGTAGTCGGTCGTTCCGTTCGTCTGAATCACAATCTCTAATGATGATAGGCATTCATGTTACGTTATGTAGTACTTACTACTAGTACTATATGTTTGGGGGAACAATGACACAATTGATGATAGCCATGCGTTGAGGTTAGGTTGGTTGAAGTTGAGGTTGACGTTGAGTTGTGACCAGAGAATTTAGGTAGGAGTAAATGATTAAAATAGATTAGTTTAAAACAGAGAGAGTATCACAAGATCTTTGATCTTTGATTCTGAGTGAGACAGGCAGAAACTGGCGTTCTCAAAAGCAAAAGCGCTGAAATAGCTGACATGACAAAGGTAAGAGAAGAGGGCCAAAGTTTAACAAAGGTGGCAGCAAACTATATTACTCTGTGCCCAAGGTTGGTGATCGTTGTTGCTAATCGAATTTTCACTTCGTTACTCCTTCTCTCGAATTCTGTAAAAAGGTAATTCTTGTTGCGACATCAGCTGGAGAGCTGAAAGGGCACTGTACTGGTCTTTGGATCGAAGAACTCGCTGCCCCATACTACAAATTCAAAGACGCAGGGTACGATGTGGAAATTGCTAGCCCAGAAGGAGGCGCTATTCCGATCGATGCTGCCTCTCTTTCTGATAGATTTTTTACGGAGATAGCCAAGAAGTTTATGGTAAGATATTTTTGCAGGAAGACGAAGCCTTATATACTTCATGTACCCTCTTAAAATTATTTATCTGTTTAGCACGATGCGGTAGCAATTGGTAAACTATGTCACTCTACAAAGTTATCTTCCCTTGATGTGGCAAATGGTGTCGATGCTATCTTTCTCTGTGGAGGACATGGGACTTGTACTGACTTCGTTGATAATAGTGCCTTGAAAAAATGCATCGAAACATTGTATGCTTCTGACAAAGTAGTTGCTGCGGTTTGTCATGGACCCATCGGCCTTCCTCAGTGTAATAAACCTGATGGATCACCTCTTGTGAAGGATAAAGTTGTAACTGGTTTTAAGGATTCCGAAGAAATTGCAGTAAATCTGCAAGGTATCGTTCCATTTATGCTAGAGGCCAAACTACGGGATCAAGGAGCGAAGTATGAGAGTTCTGATGATTGGCATTCAAAATGTTGTGTAGATGGAAAATTGGTCACAGGGCAAAATCCTCAAAGCTCTGAGGCTACTGCAGACGCTGTCATTAATCTCTTGTCAGGATAGGATAATTTATTCAACACAAATAGAGGTCATCACTCCTCAGAGAACAGTAAAGTATATTCTAGTAGTGTATCTCATTGACAAAAACTGTCCCTACAGCTGATTTTGTTTTATAAAAAAGATTAACTTGGTACATTGCTACATTATCCAGACTCCATTTGTAGCATGAAATAGTTATGCAGGTGATCATACTTTCGAATCAGATTAATGATTTTGGTGATGACTAGATGAATATAATATAAGAACCAGTCTAACCTCATGTTTATTCCTTCAATATCACATCCATTTTTCCTCCCTATAATATTATAGGTAACTACTTTAGTAGTACATCAATAACAACAGTCCTATTGAAATATTCCAACCAATTGGGGTAAAGTTGTTAATGCAAGGAGAGCCCAGTGAAACTAACTGGGTTGAAAATTAGATATATTTTGATCCTTTCCACCATGTTGTGGAATTCCTGCACATGCAGCAATTAAGAAGACTTATTGTCTACCACCCTTGCTTAGTTATAGTTCTTTATAGTAGTAATTTATTGAGTTATAATAATTATTATAATTATTATTAGATTTGTTTTGATCAAAAATATCCGATCCAATTTTCTAATGAATGAATGATGAAAATGTTGCACTATCCTTCTAAAATCTCCTTGCATAAAGGAAGGCATGAGACCAAACTGTATTGGAAAAGCATGCTACGCTGTCATGACTATTATTTCATATCACTGATTCTGCCAGATTTATTTGTGAAGGTTTGCTCAGGCCCATGGATAAAATAGTTGTCATTAACCATGATTAGACTATATGACTCTGATAACTTGATATAAGTCACTTTGCATGTGAGATCACATGTACATTTTAATTTTCTTAACTTGCATGTCTGGGGAGTTAAGTAGTAGCCCAATGGTTACTGTACATTTCTAAAAATGAAAAATTTACAGCACAAACACAAATTTTTGATCTTTAACAATGATCCCAAACTGTAAACTTTATTCTCTACAGACCACTTTTGACTCTACATGTAGAGAAGAAAGTGCTGGTCCTGAATGACTCCAACTGCTTTATGCATTCCACAAATGACAATGCAGTTGATGGAATATCCTTCTGAAGAGAGAAAAAAAGAGGTAAAATAACAGGTGGTATATCACTCAGTATTTGATAGAATAGTGGTATTTACAGCACTGTTAGTGTATAGTAGGAGTAATAATACTATTTTTATATAGCTTTTAGTGTATTAGAGCATTCAGTCACAGTACCATGGTACAATTGTATAATGTACAATAATAGAACCACAATCTTTCCACCAGTCAAACTGAGTTGACCGTAAATGCTACACCTTATATTAGATCTAAGCCCATGGGTAGCATGTATGGTCAGTGTACTTCACTGGTGCCAAAGCACAAGCTAACTTAAGATATGCTACACTGTACATTACTCTACATGAAAAAGATACCTTAATGTATCATCCCGTTTTGCTGCAACTGGTGGGGATTCTCTTAGATAGTATCTTGTAAGTGAAGAAGCTCAAAGGAATCCAACGCAATAATAACTAAAAGAGGTCTGTCTTTGACAGCTAGGTAATAGCGGTTCCTGTCACATTCTGAGTGGAGATAGTTTCTGACTTCCCCATATTGGCTAGTGAAACAATTACTGAATTTGTAAGACCCTATTTTAGTATTAGTGATATTTAGGTATACTTCTCTAATTTGGTAAAGTATCAGTCCAAAACACGGTTCAAAATTTTGTCTATTACCATTCAAGCATGCATAGATGGTTGAATATTGAGTTTCTGAGAGCTTTTTCAGCGCAGTCTTTATACTGTTCATATATCCTTGAGGAATTAAGCTTTGTATCTCACATAGCTCGTATGATGGTCTAGAGTCTAAGATTTGTTCTTTAAGGGAGCAATTGTGATTTTGATCAGGTATTGAATGCCGTATACCTTTTTCCTCCAAAAATCCTATTCTTCTCCCTGTGCAAGTTTTGAGAAGTGTCTAATGATTATTTTCTCTATATTGTGAAAACTCCACCCACTCATTTGAGTTGGTAAGAATGATCTGTTCTAACTCCTCCCCTCAAGACAGTTTGGATAACAACCTTTCTTTATCTTCTTTACTGAGATTTGATTGTCTGTAGGTTGCAGGTATTTCATTTGATGCTTTCTCATGCATATTTAGTGACAAGACTTCTTAGACCTTGATATATTTGATTTGAGCGCATATTGAGGCTGAAGCTGGTGTAAGCCCCCCACATGTGGTCATCCATCACAAACAGTAGGGAAAAGTCATTATTGAAAAAAGTAGAGACTTTATTGTGACAGAGTTCAATACCATTTTGAATTAGAGCAGAGTGGTGTTCTGAATCCTCTTCTAGCTACTTATTGTCATATTGCTTCATGATTGAAAGCAGTTGACCAGATCAATATAGATTTCTAACCAATTTGTGCATCCTAATGTTACCAGCTTCCAATGTTTAAAATTTATAAAGAAGACATTCATTTACCATTTTTAATGACTGATATTATAGCCACAAACACTTTTCTTATTGACATTTCTGAGATATACATAAACTAACCTCTAAAAATGAGGTTTTTTATATTGTAATACTTATCATTGAGAACAAAACATGAACAGTTTATTTCTTACTGTAAATAAATATTATCTTCATTATTTATACTTACATGACCACCAATTTACTGATTTTAGCTGGTAAAACTTAAATAGAAAATAATTATAATTATACTTTCTTTTTGTTACATGTATCTTACTGTTAGAATGTTTTGCATCCATTTAAGTTAGATGAAAATTCAAAACAAATCCATCTTTTTTCTAACAAATATATAATGACTTTTAAACTTTGACACTATTGACACAGAGTGACCCATAGTGGAGCTATGATTTATTATAATAAGTTGATGTCTTAAATGCAACTAATTATCTATGCTTATCATTTCACAAAGGGAGCTGAATGAGACTCTTTTCAAGAACATCTCAGATCAGTGGGTGAAATGATGATGTTATTTATCTGAGGTCAGAGTATGTCAGCTATAACTCGTTTTTTGTTTATATCCTCAACATGAAAGTAGATGCCACGATTTTCCTACTTATCAGTCCACAATTGAGGGGAGAAGAGTTTGATTCAGAGGACTCAGAGTTTGTTGAATTGAGATTATCTCATGAGAGAATGAATAATTGTTTTTTTCTTTTGAAATAGAACAAAATCCTGACGCAATATATTCCTGACAGCAGATTTAATAAGATTATTAACCTATAAAAGTTGGAATTTATGCCAACTTTCGAAAAGCTTGGTGCTCAAACATTGGGATGCGTTTCTACTTACCATTATCCGTAGTAATTAAACATCTAAATAAAATATTTTTAGAAGGACAATTGTGATGCAAAACACAACCTCTGATAATTTTATGAAACTATTTAAACAGAACTAGTAGCGCCCAATGTATTTACATGATTCCTGCATTTTGATTAATTTTAGTCCATTGCTCCTTTCTTAAAAATCATTCAAACTAGAATATCATTGAAAATTGCCGAATGTACACAAAAGAATATGAATAGTACATATAGTGCTCATCCAGTGGACTTTTGCCAAATGTCCAACACTCATCCATTCTTCATATGAAAAGCTGTTGAAGTTTGACATTTCACTCTCGCTTTGTGAAAAGGAGCCGTCTTTCAATTCTAGCGAACTATTTGTATCATCAGTAACTTCATTAATATTATCAATAATGACAACATGGTTTGACAGTTTTGATGAATTGCTTATGCTAATGTTAATGGTATTAGAAGGTTTTGTTCCAAATGGAAGATTTAACGGTAGATCAGGTTTTTCAGGGTCTGTGATGGTTGGAAGTGTTGGTTTTGGCAACTCAGGCAGCGTTGGACTTGATACTGGAACAGCAAGTGAGAGTAGGGATGTGTCAGATTCATCATTGGTCACGCAGGGGAAAAACTTGCACTGAAGTTCTGGGTTGCGATTCATCTGATCTCCGTTGGGACAATCGAAGAAATCTGCATCACACAACATGGTCGTCCCATTCATACTTTTTCCGAAAAGTCCACATTTTTCTAGTGTCCAAGAACTTAAATCGTTGCAATATACAAAAGATTTTCCACAAAACCCATATTGACTTCGACATTCACCGAAAATTTCGCACGGCTTTCCAGCACAACCAGAAGGCTGGGAAATCCCATCTAATGGTATAGAAGCATTTGGAGTTAGTCCAGAAGAATTAGTAATGTTTGGTGATGTGGCATTCGTAGTTTGGGGGATCTCTGTAATGATTCCAGCAAGCGAGGGAGACACACTTGGTGGTTCAGGCTCGTTACATGTAGTGTATGCATAGCAAGATTGATCACCAGGACATTCTTCACTCTTGCCACTTGGACAAGGAATAGCGCAGACTTTATTGGCATCTACCCAGTCATTTCCACAGAAGTAAGTTGCGATGGAGTCGTTGGGTATCAATATTGATTTTACTGTTGGTGCTTCAGTGACAGGGATTTCGGTAGGTACATGCGTCGGCTGACCTGATGTTGGTAAGGATGTTGGTAAGGGTGTTGATAAAATCATTGTTTCTAATGTCACATTGTCTGTCGAATTGCTTGATTGTTCTATCTCAGATCCAGGCTTAGGCAATGGAGGCTTTTTGTTTGGTTTGGGCTTGGTAAATGATCCAGCAGTATCAGTATTAGTATCAATGGACGAATTCGTTGGAGAGACTAGGCCAATTACCGCCAATGAATCATTTAATGACAAAGGTGACATCGATGTTTCAGAGCTTATACTTATTGATGATGGAGCTGCGCTTTTTTCTCCGCATGAACTACTCCAAACTGCTTTTTCGTTGCAATATTCATCGCCATCACCACAGAATCCCCATGGGCTCCGACAAAGTTCATCTGGACATGCTTCTCCGTCACAAGGTCCCATTGTCGGTGCCGGCGTTGAGGGAGAATATGAAGGTGACAAAGTTGGTATTTGAGTAGAATCAACCAAAGCAACTGTTTCATTGGGAGCTGACGATGGTACCATTGTAGTTGCATTAATATCAATCTGAGAAGTGTTCTTTTCAGGAAAAATGGTAGCATTAGAGTTAACAGTTGGGACAATAGAGGGAGACAGCATTTCAGAAGTTCCTTTTGTACTATTAATCATTGGTGGTAACGATACGGGTGTAGCATTGCTTGAGGAGAGCGAAGGATCCTCAGATACTGCATTCGTTGGAGTAAATGATGATTCAATCAAAGCAATAGATGGAAAAGTAGTCAGTTCTGACGCTTCCGCATAAGTTTCATTCCCAGCAATATTATCTGATTCACCAGTATCAATTCCATTACTTTCAAATGCTGGCGCTGTTGTTATAGTTGTCTGTTCAATAATGGTTTCATTGCTATCAATTTCATCAGACAACGTGGAGTTTGTGTCATTATTGCCAAGATAATCCGAGTTAGTACTAGCATTCCCGAATTCCTCACAAAAAGTGCATGAACCATCAGACAGACATTCCGCATAAGAATCATTTAAACCTTTACAACCACTCATGGAACCTAGTTCGGTGAGACCGAGGAGTGAGGCTGCGTGACAGTATCTGTTTATTCTCATTTTGATAGCAGTTGCATGCCACCTAGATGGCCCCACAAAAGTTGTCAATGCAGATCTAAATAATAAACTTGAATTATGGGCCCAACATTTTCGAACTTACCCTCCATGTGAAGCGGGACACTCAAGTCCCCCATTGATATTGTTGAGAGCTCCACCGAAGTTATGCTTAAGTGCTTCCTTGTGGCAGGTTGTTTCTTCTTTTTCATTTTCCATCCAAAAGTAAATGGCTGATGTCATTTAATTTGATACATAAAATAATAGGAGTTATAATTACTTTCTTCAATTCTAAAAACTGTATGACATCGACTTACCTGATCCCCATGCATACAACTCATTAGTGGAGACCACTTCTGGATCATCACAAAATGTTTCTGATTTCCCTGTCAAAGCAAAACTTGCACGAATATAATTGTAGTTCCAGCTCAGTTGTAATGCACCCCTCCCATAAAACACTTTTGAAGCTTCTACATATCCTGCTAGTTCACCTGTTTCAGAGACTTGAGTAATTGTTTCACATTTGCACCCTTCGGGCGGTTCAAAAGACGGTTGACAATAGGAGTTGTAGGGCGAATTCTGATCCACCATACTAGCGTTGCAAACATTAGTCTCAAAATCGTACGAATCTTGGTTACAGGGTTTGCAATATACTTTTCCTTCGACTTCTTTCCGATCGCCACATACCAAATATTCTCGCCCTGCTTCGTAATCATCGCTTTCGTGCGCTGTATTTCCCAAAAAAGCAGCGAGTTCCTTCCGTTGATCATTCTCTGTGCCCATCATGAAGATCTTTTCAGTGTGGTACAAATTATAGTCAGAAATGGCATCACATAAACCTTGGTAGGTATATGGGAATGTATTATTCGGTGCAAACAAAGTGAACAATTCTTCGGTAAACAAATCACAAGCCTCCTTCCCCGAAGTAGTTAACTCTAAGCCCGACGATGGAGCGGGAGGTTTCTTTGGTTTGGTGTTGTCCCAACACCAACAGAGACCCTCAGTGTCACAAGGCCAGTAAGATTGTCCAGATGTGCAAGGTGCACAACTGTCGTCATCTGCTGGAATTAATGAATTTTGATTCGCCACGCAAACTTCCGACGCACCTGTGCATCCCTCACATGCTTTGTATGACCCAGATAATGATCGACTTTGGAAAAGTTCATCAGTAGAAACTTGTATGATTGTCATGAACATCGACATTGAACGTGTAATTCGTGAAATCATCTCTCTGTCGATAACGATACCCCTTACGGATAGATCTGATTATGTAGCAGTGATGTAGACTCGTATGAGAATGAGAGTCATGATATTCTATCTTCAAATCATAACAGAGTAATAGGGTTCAAATAAAGACTCTTGGTCTCGGTGTCGAAAGAAGAGGAAGGTGGCACTAACTCAATCTTGTCAAACATCATCATCTCACAACTCTGCCATTGCCCAAGGGCTGTTCTAGAGAGAGGTCGGATCCGTCGTCGGATGTAGGATCTGAGGTAGGATCTGAGGTAGGATAAAAAATAGGTCCAGGTTCATACTCAACATGCGCTGAAAATGTACAGTCAGCTCTCGCATAAGGCCGCATATTGAACATTTCGGCTCTCGTGGCCCTTTTGCGAGCGTACGAGAACACATAGGAATTAGTACTAAAAATTTTAATACTGATTCCTACGTAAAATTTTTTAC
>JALLAW010000215.1:0-15764 GCA_036939535.1 Cyclotella kingstonii | reverse complement strand
GCGAAGTAGAAGTTTTTGTTTATCTCTTTGCTCTATCAAATGGTCATGATGGCTTGCTGAAGGTCGTGGTTATCAATGCTGGTCAGAAGTTTGTTTTCCTTCTGAGTATCAGCCAGTGAGTGAAACTGTGCTCAACATAGTCAAACGCCTTGCTGTGGAGACTGATACGGGCCAAGCAGTACGTTACAGTATGTAGTGCTGGCGCGGTTTATCCTCGTTGAAGCAAAGGTTATTTATGTCATCCTCGAGGCGGTTCATCTCGTTCTGGAAGCTCTGACGGTCTAGGTAGTGCACACAGAACATCTGGTAGAGGGCTTGGCCATTCCTTACATGCTCAGTCCCCCCTCTGATTGACCAGGCTTCAGTTCTGTGGAACATCTGGTGTAGAACGTTCCAGACGGTAATGGTGTCGATCTTGAAAGTTTCTGTGAAGGGATCCACCTTTTCATACCTTGCCAGTATGCACGCATTAAAGTTTCTTTGTTGGCGAGGACCATCATAGACAAGGATGGGCGCGTGGCATATCATCTCTTCATCCAAGGAGACATAGTTGTTCCTTGAGTCAAGGTCCTGTGGAGTGAGAATGACCTTCTTGCGGATGATTTAGGACAAAATAATCCCAGTCACTCTGTACAAATTCACCAGCTCATGGCCGACGGTCTGGATGGTTGCCGCTACTGATCCAGCTGTACAGAGGTTTGCGGGAGGGAACTCCGTTTTGTTGACATGAGCTGTTTCAAGGTCTTGCTGAAGTTTCAGTGATCTGATTCCTGCTTGGGAAAAATCATCCAAAAGCTGGTCGCGGGAAATCCTGGCGATGGTTTTGAAGTAGTAGATGGACTGATTAAGGAATTGTTCCGTACTCAAGGGCAGGTTGAATCCCAGTCCACCCTTGATCAAGGGGTCAGTTGAATTCTTGACAAGGTCTTTGATGACATCTTTTTCCACCTCAATGAATTCAAAAACATCTTTGATCCCAAACTTGGTGATGATGTGGATGGCTTCTGATAGAGGGATCATAGCGGAGTCAGTCAGGAATTGGAAGAAGACGCCTTGATCAAGGTCATCCATCCATCCATCCTTCCTCCCCTTTCTCCAGGTTTACTTGGAACCAACAAGCAGTGTCCTTGCCCTGAAAGTTGACAATCAGGTTGTAAGTCAACTGGGCAGGAATCTATTGGAGGGATATCTCTGGGTAGATGATTGTTGGGACCTCTGGAGCGTGAACGCGCACCCTAGAGGCAAAGAGCGGCACTTGCAGGTGTTAGAAAACTGTCTGTCCTGGTCAGGATGATGGCACATGTATCAATGGCCAGCATTGTTTGTCGTGGAGTCCCTGTGCAGCAGCAGTTGGGGTTGGGATCTGGGCAGTAGCTACCATCATGCCTTTTTGGGACTATGTCTGGGTCATGGTGGAGTTGAGGGACTTTGCCATCTTGCACTTGGCGTGCTTTGAAGCAGGCTGAGTGGTTGTGGGCCTATCAGCCTGGGACATGATAGTTGTGGCAACGACACTCTAGTTGTTGTTTGTTTTTGCTTCCAGCTCCTCCTTGTTGCTTGAGAAGTCAAAAAGCGCATCAGCTAAGGTTGTAGTCATAGCTTGTGTATCAATGGGGTCAGTCGTTATCACTACATAATATCAGGAGGGGCAGGAGGTTTGGTCACCAAGTCTAACAAATCTTCTGAGTTCAGTGATGGGATTCCGCTGGTGGCCAACACCTCCTGGTGGTGGGCTTCATGCTGGGCAGCTGTCCAGGGTTGCAATGTCTATTTCGTGCAGGTGATTGTATGGGTCTGATAAACAGAATGAACTAATCTAGAAACTTGATAACTGGGGGCGGACTGTGGTCAGCAGTCCTGGTCAATTTTGTTATTTATATGTGTGGCTATCAATGACAACTAAGGGTGATGCTCAGAATCCATGACTGACACCAACATTATGTGTGTCATACATATTCCTATTGAGCCCTGGGTCAGTCACAAGCCTCTCACCATCTGTGATGTGGCCTAGTGGTGCAAGGAGAGTATCATGCAATACTTACCCTGCTCTTCATTGTGGCACTTATTTCCAAATGTAGAAACAAACGTCCAACAAAGATAGTATTGTTTCCTCTTAATTCCGCTTTCGAATGTTCCGAGTCACAATCGCCCGCCTCTCCAAGCCTCCTCCCAGCAGCGACTATGCGTATCGCGTCATCTCCCGATCCGACCTGAACAGCACCGCCGCAGTTCCTTCACAGACATCGGCTACTAACGAGACCATGATGCCCTGGAACGGCTGGTTCTCCAACTTCCTCAAGGACAAACTCGGCCCCCAGCGCTACGACTCGCTCCGCAAGTTGGTGCTGTACCGGCCCGATGACGTCATGAATATGGAGCAGCAGCCCCGTCCCTCTACAGAGATGCGTCTGTCCGACCATGATCCGACCCTGACGCACAAGTTCCGTCAGCCCAGTCCTGGCAGCCAGCCACCAGTGGCCATGCCGAAAACCGATACCTCCTTGGGGAATGCGGCGGACGATCCCTATGATATCGCCTATTATAAAAGGGACACGGCCAGACGATACACTTCTGATCCGGCCGCGATGAACCGTGATGTGGAGAGCCTCAAGTTGGCGCTCTTGCCGGAAGATGACCCCAGAGTCAAGGAGGCCTTTGAGGAGTTTGAGAAGGGATCCCCATCTAGTCCGGGAAATAAGGGGGTATTTGCAACGGGAAAAACAGACTTTGATCCCACAGGGCTACGAGCTACCATGAGTGCTAGTAGAGAGGCCTTGGAAAAGAGTTTGGATGATAATATGCCCAATCATGTAAGTCAGGATGAGAAGAGCTGTGCTTGTATTGTGCGACAGTGTGACTTTCTCTCACTTGATAACTTGTCTTCTTCGTGAAGCTTCCAACACCTGTATGGATGGCCAAAGAGGCAGAAATTGTGGCGTGGTATGAAGAACGTGATTTACCCGTGGCAATTGGTGGCACTGGGTTTGGCACTGTTCCAACTCGTGGTCGCATTGCCAGATGGTGATGGCTCATCGAATTGATCATCAGTCACTCTCTCGTTTCCATTGAAATGAAAGTGGATCACAAAATGTTGTTTCAGAGTATGCGTGTGTGAACTTTTCTGATTATTATCCACAAGTGTTGATGGTTGCAGCAAAATCTGCACAATTAAAAATTAAATTATTCTACACTGGATGAATTCTTCTTTTTTCTTGATTCCCTATTCTTTTTTCTCATTCTGTTTATAATTCATCAATCTTATCATATTTCTCATTTATTGTCAATGCCTCTGCCTTGATGGTGCTACACATGGATACCTCAAGACCAATAAACTCTATCCATGGGATCAATTGATCAAGTGATGATGTAATGAATAAAAGTACAGCACTATTGATAATTACAATCAAATACTGTGAATCACCTTTTTCCCTAGACTTGGACATTATTTTTCAATCATCAATCTCATTGGCTTTCTTTTTTACTGTTGTGGCTTTCACCTTGATTGCACTTGACTTGGATATTATCAATTTTTTTCTCTGTAACATAATCTGTCTCCATGAGATCTATGGATCCAACTGGTGGCTCTATAATTGTGCCATTCTAAAGAGTAAACTCACTCTGCAACTGAACAACTGTTTGAAAAAGTGGATTTTATCATTAGTAAAACTAAAACCGAATTTAAAATTAAAATTAACTTCATGAGATTATGTTTTCTTTTTCCTAGATTTCTTCTTCTTCTTCATTGCCATTACCAAATCATCAATCTCATCACCGTTCTCATCTGTTGCCATGCTCTTCACCTTGATTGCACTTGACTTGGATGACTTCAAGCCATGTTTCTCTGCAATACAATCTTTCTGCACAGGGTCTCCTGATTCAAGAGGTGGGTCCATCACTGTGCTATTCAAGGCAGCAAACTCACTTTGCAACTGAATGACTTCCTCTTCTTCATCACTATCATGCACCATTGACACATCAGTGTTTGATGTTTCCTTTTCTATGAATGCTTGATTTCTTTTTGAAGGATGTGCAATGATTTCAATGATTTTCTCTTCATTAGGATGGACCTTATCAATTTTCCTCAAACAGGCATCATGAGGATCATTTGCAATATCTACATTCGCTGTAGATACTGAAGTATTTTTCTTTCTTTCCTCAGTTGGATTCAATAAGTTTGATTCAGCTGAACGTAAAATTGCATGAAACAGGGAAGAATCTTCTTCTCTTTTGTTTTGCTTCTGATTGGTATCTTTCCGATCATTGTCTTCCTTGACACTTGCAGCGACATGACCTGAAGCGTAGTCTAAAATTGATTGTAGATACTCTTTGTCTAGTTGAGTTGTTTCTATTTGATCCAATTTTATCTCATCCATGATCATTGAATTCTTCAATCTCTCAATTCGATCCTCTTGGGCTTTTCTTTCTGCTTCTTCCAGAGCAGTTTCCAACATTTCACAAATTTCAATACACCGTTTCTTTCCAAGGTTGGAGGATGCCAACAGTTGTCTGTGACGTAGTTCACATCCACCTGGAAAGTCCAGACAACACATTTCTCCATACTTGTTGTAACTCCAAGTAAGCATGCCATTGGAGGCCGATTCTTCCCTATCTGATGGATCAAGGAGAGCAGAAACAGAGGTTTTCGTCCCCAATTCATCCGAAAACAATGCAAATGTGGCAGTCAGTGGTGTGTGATGCAGAGGCAGTGGGGCTGGTTCTCTCTCATCTGAGTGAACAATGGTTGTCTCCTGATAAGATGTTGTCTCCCCCAATCTGTCACTTGTACTCCCACCCAATTGAACTTCTGGCAAACGGTAATGTCTCAATGCTGCCATTGCTGCCAACACACAAGCATCCATGGCATTTCCACCATCATCTAGGAGTGAAACATCTACACAAAGTCTCCACACCCAAATTCCCGATTGAACACACAATGCCTCGGCATCAATGGAGCCTCCAATCAACAAGGTCCGCTCCAGCAGCCTCAAAATTCGATTGGACAGGATCCCATTCTCCCCCGTCTGTCCTCCGTCCGCAGCCTCCCCACCTCCATACAGAGACCCCCCAATGTCACTGCCCAGAGGCCCCGCATCCACGCGGAACTTTACCTGTCCATCATTCGGTCGATCGGCATTCAATGGAGGAACCAGCTCGGCCCATACACTGGCAGCGCCTCGGGTCTCCTGGCCCAACTGCACGGAACACTCAGCGCGATTGTGGCATCGGGCGAAGGACAGACGAATGGGGCGGGCTTCAGCGGGAAAGCGGCCATCGAGGCGGAGGAGGGAGGAGTGGCGGCTGACTTCGCCGCGTGCGCAGGAGCGAAGGAAGGTGCGTTCGGGGGTGGAGAGGCTGGAGGTGTTGTTGCGTGGGAGGATGTACTGCATCAGGTCATGGGGGGCGTAGCATAGGATAGCAAGCAGTTGAGACTGTGTCTCCTACTATACTATACTGTATAGTAGGAGTACCTCTCTTTGGACTTTCATGGAGAGAGAGATCGACGGCGTTTCATAAAAAAGTATGGTATGGTACCATACTATACCAAATGCCTGGTACAATAGAACCACTCTATTATTTGACCCTCAACGGTAGGAATGAACTCGTATATTTAACCACTAGGTAGAAGTACTATACATACTATACTATCTTGGAAGCACACAGAATTTTTGAATCAAATATGTCCGTGTACCATACGAGGTGCAGAACATTACTAGTTTTTGGCGGCAATGACAAAAATTCATGGACACTCACAAAACCTACCAACAAAATCCCAGATAGTGTAATACTGCTACTAGCTGTAGTAACTTATAGTATTCCTCATGACGCACCATGTATGATTTCATTCAGATGCTGTTACTACCAATCATCGCTCTAAAACTTTTCTTCTAATGAATCCTGAAGAGTACACACTGAAACGACATCATGGAACGATATCTTCTGATTCTACTCATATCTTCATCATCATATCTCTGCACCGTAGAAAGATTAGGAGTGATGGCAATACCTCAAAGAGGCACTTTAGGAACTAGCAACAGCAAGTTCTGTAGCGAAAACAATTCATGTGGCGATCGAACATTTTGCAACTTCGACTATGGCAATGGTGGAGGATTTTGTCAGTCCTGCTCAAAATTTGCGGTTTTTGCTGATTGTCACAAACATGGATTGCCGAAGAAAGGTGTCCACGAATGTTCTCGAGTGTGCTTTTCTATCGCTGAAAAGCTTCAGGATTCAGAGAAAAACCATCATCACATGACAGAGTACCGTGACAATAAAACTAATCTGTGGCATGTAATGAGTGGCAAGCCGACCAATTCCTCTTTGTCCATAGCTTCAATAGAGGAAAAGAGTGACTTGCTAAACAAAATGACCTCCTCTACTTCCAAAAGTGGAAAGAGTCAATTGCAAACAAAGATGACTTCCTCTACTTCCAAAAGTGGAAAGAGTCAATCGCAAACAAAGTTGACCTCCTCCAAAGACGGAAAGGCTTCAAAAAAGAAATTCGTTAGTAAGGCCTCTAAAAAACCATCATCAATCTCAGAAAAATCTGGTAAGGGCCACGAACTCACCAGCTACTCTTGGGACTTCTCTGACGGTATCTTTCCCAATCCTCCCTATTGGACGACTGACGGTGATGTATTTTGGAGCATTGATCAGACTTTTAAGGATGGTGTGATAAAAAGTCCTGATCTTAGTTTCGATTCATCCAACTATGCTGCATCTAGTAGAATGACTGATAGAATGACGAGATCGTCGAATGTCACGTTGACATTGCCTTCTAGTTTTGCGGGTGGGATGGGCTACATGATCTTTTGGGCTGATGTTCATTTTCCTATAGATTCATTCTGTTTGTTTGTGAACAGCAAATATTTGGGGTGTTTTTACGATCAAACCGAGTTCATGGAAATTAAAAAGCCCATCAACCCGCCTAAAGGAGGTGGTGAAACGATTATTGACTTCGTTTACTCCTATAATCTGCTAAAGATAGATGCGGAATTAATCTCTCTCAAAGAAACTGGAGCAGTATGGATTGATAGTGTCACAGTTGTAGAGGACTTCGTAGGAACAAATGTTCCCACGTCGTTGTGAGTTGGCCTACATGAGAATATGTCATGACGTATCACCAGTACTTTCATCTGTTCGCAATCTTTCACAATTGCTCACTCTTCAATCGTATTTCATGTTTTAAGACCCACTAAGAAATCAATGAAACCCACTAACAGGCAAATCACAAGCAGGCCCACACAAAAAATTAAAACCCCGATTCCGACACCTATTCCCACGTTGTTACCTACAAGTTTGTGAGTTTCGTTCGTGAAAATGCACGCTTTCTTCAATTTATGGTCACAACCAATAATGTGCTCTTTCTTCAATAAACTTTTCTTTCGGAGAAGACCCTCTAAGACCTCTATGGTACCCACACAGAAGCAAGTCACGTTAAGGCCAACAAAGAACAATCAAACACCATTACCTGCTCCGACATATTCCCCAATCTCACTACCTTCATTTATGTGAGTTTTTCATGAGTTGAACACGTACTCTTTGTCCCACAAGTGACCTACTTACCCTTTAAACATCACGTGTTTAAGTCCGACTAAGACATCGACGAATCCTACGAACAAACCTGTCACGATTAGTCCAACAGTCAAGAATGCAACTGTAATGCCCACTAAAAATGCTTCCACCAGTAATCCAACTATTACGTCCAGCACAACTAGTCCTACTGCAAAACCCTCATTGGTGACATCTTCCAATAATCCAACAAACCAGCCCACAACAGAGAACCCATCAACCAAACGCCCAACACAGAAGCCCGCCTCATCTGCTCCAACACCTGCTCTCAATAAATGCCAACCACCAGGAGCGTGTGAAGGAGCAACTGGTGAGATTGGGATAGGTTCATGTTTTGGTACGATGGCATGTGTTGACATGACGTAAGGCGATCCATTTTGAATTCCTTTTTTCATCCCCACAACACATGTGATTTTTATTTATTTTACTCTAACACCTATCAAAGTGGCAAAGTTGGTGCTCAATCCTGTATAAGTTCTAGAAGCTGTGCAAATATGGAAGGTGAAGTTGCAAATTTCGCGTGTGCAGGAATCAACAGCTGTGTTAGAAATATGGGTGTTACTGGAAACCAAAGTTGTAGAGGTGATAACTCCTGTTACTCTCAGACTGGACGGATTGGTGAAACTTCATGGTAAGCACAAATGTGCGCTGTAACGAAATAAATTCATTTGAATCTATAGATGTTCCTAATGATAAAGTACTTTCTCTTTCTTTTTGTGTGATGTCTGCAGTAATGGTCGTAATTCATGCAAGGACAATATTGGAATAATTGGAGACAGTTCGGTGCGTGTACAAAACCGATAATAAGGCAGTTAACTCATCACTTGTTCTATCGCATCACAAACACTCCAGTCAATACTTTCATGCTAGTGCAATTTTGCGAACGCCACAGGCAGCAGCTGTGAGGGAAATGAAGGTAACATTGGAAGTAATTCGGTTAGTGAATGACTACTAGATCTCTTTGTGATACAAATGCGACTCCCTTACGTAATGGATGATGATCAAAATCACTATTTACATGTTAGTGCAACGGTAAAGATGCCTGCAAAGGAAACACTGGCAAGATTGGATCTTTGAGTTGGTATGTACTTTGTCATTTAGTTGTTAAATCCCCCAAATATCCTCCTATCTATATCATTTTCTTATATGACTGCAGTAATGGTCCTGGAGCATGTACGAATAATCGCGCTGGTATGTCATAGAGTCACAACTTGGTATAAGATAAATCTATCTTAACACAAACGCTTCAACATTATGTCTGTTATACAGATATTGGTGACAACGCCTGTAATGGTGCAGAAACCTGTAAGAACCTGCAAGGAAGCGTTGGTGCTTTAAGCTGTCTTGGAAACGCGGCTTGCTACAATAACACAGGAGACATCCTCATGTCTGCATGTGTTGGAGACGTTGCTTGTTTTGGAAATATTGGTAATATTATGAATGCGTGCGTGAACACTGGACTTTAATCAATATTTCTGAGAAGCTCAATCTAACAGTACTTGATTGCCTCAATCCATCTTGCTTTATTCAGTTCCTGTATTGGAATTACCACTTGCTCTCAAAACAGTGGAAATATAGGTAGGGCTAGTTGGTAAGTCCTTATCTGAAAAATAGTTGCTGTTGTCTTGAAGGAGGTACCAGGCTTAACGGGTCTCCCTCAAACTTGGAAACACTCAGTAATGGGTTGAATGCATGCACATCGAATCGCGGTGAAATTTCCTCGACCTCATGGTGAGATAGAAAGACAAAGGAAGTCTCTATCTCTTAATTCTTTATTGACTTGTGTGTTCTTGCTGCATCTTCTATGTACATATTGCGTTGTCAAGCAATGAAACGCAATCATGTACGAATAATAGTGGATCTATCCTAGAAAACTCTTGGTAAGGTCATTAGAAAAATTCGAGAAAAACGTATGCAATTGTTAACTGTAATCAATAACTTATCATTGACTACTTATTCTGTCAAATCAGTATCGGCAACTCATCTTGCATGTTCAACACTGGCACCATCATTAATGGTAAGATGCCTTTGATGTAGTTGATCCACTAATCCATCGTCAAAATTGGTCAGACGGTGCTAACGAAGGAAATACTATCTCCATGTTTTTTCCCATAACTAAAACTATATCTTATGTTTTAGGTTCATGTCATGGAAACTCTGCGTGTGAGCAGTTTCCCGCTGGAGGACAAGTCTATAGTGTTGGTCCAAACGCTTGCATAGGTAGACATGCATGTGGGTGAGTTACTATTGTAAAGTCTCTCCAAGTGATATAGCGTTTGCACATTTATTCTCCCTAAAAAATCTATGTATGAATGATTACTAGCTTCAATTCAGCCAATATTGGTAAAGATTCTTGTAATGGAGAAGAAGCATGCCTGGAAAACAAAGGTATATTTTAGATGGTCTTTTTAAACGTAAATGTTTGAAATATCTCTATTACCTGTCTCTTTTATGTTCCAGCATCAGTGTCAGTGGGATCTTGCCAAGGGTTGAAGTCTTGCTTGGGAAATTCAGCAGTTATTGCTGAGGGAAGTTGTTCTAGTACAGTTTTCTCTTGTGATGACATTGAGGCATGTGCTATCTACTTTGGGGCATGTCGGAACAATACAGGGAGGATTGGCAGCAATAGCTGTACAAAATATAATTCATGCTGTGGTAATAATTTGATCATAAATTCTGAAACATGCAACCTTGAAGGTGAATGCAGCAAGTGTGGCAAGGAATCAACTAACACAATGACAAAGAAAACTCAAAATGCAGAATCAAATGCACCATCAGCTATTTCTAGTACATATTTACCAACATATTACTCACCATAAGCCTGAATCAAAGTCTTCAAGTGTAGCCACACAGACATTTTTCTCTTTCACTTGCTCTTCACATTTTCTTTAGTTTTTGTATCCATTAAGGCTAATGCCCAAAAGGATATTGTCATTACTTTTTATCTATGTTTTTCATCAAATAGACTTGATGTTATTAAAGTAGACAAGATACATCTGTTAATCCTTTCTTAATTAGGAAGTACTTTAGTGTTATTAGAAACATTTGGCAGTAACAGATCAGTTTTCAGTATGAACCTCTTTCTTTTAAGATAGAGATGGTATGGTAACAGTGTACTTACTACTTCGTAGATAATACTGCTAAGACTTTCTATATCTTCTTAGGCATTTTCTAAGGACTGGGTTACACTGTCAGCAACATTTTACCAAAGTAGAAAAAAATCTACTTTAACTTCTATGCATTGTGGGGACAGGGTTACACAGAGAGCCTAAAGTAAAATTGTACTGTACTAGAATTTTACTCCTATAGTTTTTGTGTTGTTTTTTCAGGTTACACTGTTGTAAGTAAAAATTTAATCATTTCCATTCACCCAAGTGGTCACAAAATTACACCAATTCTGAAAAAGTTCCACCCCAAGTTCTAAATAATACTTTGCATGGATGATCCCATTGAAGAACCAAGCATCAATGTACCAACCATAGATGTGCCAACAGAAGTTCACCTGGAGACCCCTCAAGCTTGGTATCATTCCAACATATGTAACTTTTGTACTGTGACAATTTTCTCTTTTCATAACTCCTCATATGGAAACAGTAAGATAAGTAATACTATATAAAAAACATTATTATAGAATAGCTCAGATCATAATCACAGTGACACATCATACTATACAATTGTACTCTATTATATAAAAAAGACCTCTTTCATAAAGGAACTGCCTGCAGGTTTCAGAAATGAGATATAAAGCATAAAGGCATTGATTCGCTTTCAAAAATGAGAATTGAGGCATTGAGAAATGATACATTTTTCAAAATGAGAAGCATGATGGCATTGATTTGTTTTCAGATATTCTTTTGGTTTCCAGAAAGTATTTCTTGTTTTCATACTAGTTTCTATGTGCTTATCTAGAGATCTACCTTTCAATTTTAGCTTTTGCTGAAAATTGAGTCATTGATTTGGTTTCAGAAATAAAAAATGAGGCATGAAGGTATTGATTTGGATTCAAAAATGAGAAATGATGCATTGGATCATTGATTTGGATTCAAAAATGAGAAAAGAGGAATTGAGGAATTAATTTTCTCATGAGACTTGGGCCATTTTGGACAGAATCATAATATCCAACTTAGCATGTTGGATCTAACTTCAGAGGAAAACCTTGGATCCACTATATTCGAAAAAAACACCAAAAAAGTAGAGGCCAGATAGGGTAAAATACAATATTGTTTTTTGCCTTACAGAAGATAACACTCTATTTTACATGCCTAGAGATTGGCATGCCTTTGTTAATTATTCCAAATTGAACCATAAAATAATTCACTAATAACTGATAAAAAATTTACATAAATTTGTGCAATATTGACTAAATTTTCTGTATTTTTGCACTAAAGTTATGCACATTTATGCTGTCACCTAAAACAGTCGAAATCCTTACGTGAAATTGCGCATTATTACATAACTCTAGGTTATTATAAGGGTAAATTCATATAATTTTTTTTCTGTCTAGCAGAAAATGTCAAAAAATTTATTCAAAGCTACATTAAATTCAAGTAACTATTCATACATTTCACGCTAAAATTACATCATTTTTGTGCCAACCACCAAAAATGCTGAAATTTGTATGGAATGTTTTGTAATTTCACGCATGCTTTCATAGATTTTTTATAAAAGTTAAAAATGTTTAACATAATCATAGAGAAAGGTATGAAAAATGTATGAGTAATGTACAAAATTTTTCGCAATATTGATGTTACTTTACATCTGTTCTGCAATGTAATGTGGACCAAACTACATGATTGCTCTTTCATTGACAGGAAAATACCAAACTGTTTTGTCATTTCAACGCAATAATTTTGAGAACAAATGACAAGTCCTTTTTACACAATCAAAATGCCAGCTAAATAATGTGGAGCATAAATCATGCACAATTCAATTAAAAGTATCCTTCATTTCTTTATGGATTTGAGTGATATTCTTTAGATTTTTCCCACTCAGAATAAGTGGTCTAGCTCTCTACAACCTTGCTTCTTCTGATACAGCATCATGTTTTTATGATTCAATTTATGCTATCTTTCGTTTCTTTATGAATTTATGAGATATTCTTGATTTTTCCACTCGCAGAATTAGTGCTCTCGCTCCTTAAATTCTTATTCCCTCTGTTGAGACTCCAGAGTAATGTATTCACAATTAAATTAAAAAATCATTCATTTCTCTACAAATTGAGAGATATTCTTTCAAATATTTCCCACTCACAGAATTAGTGGTTTCACTCCTGACAATCTCATTCCTCATTTCTTCCGTTGACGCTCCTCCAATTTCTCATGGAGTTCAATTCTTCTTTCTGCAAACATTGCTTGACAAGTGAATATACTGATGTCACAAATAGCATAAGCAACTAACAATTACTTCTCGGCTGTTTTTTCTTCAGTTGTGGAGTTTTTTCTTCAGCTTCTTGGTTTTGCCCAAAGGTGAGTCATTTCATCAAATAGTCACTTTCAATGAAAAGGTCATCAGGAAAGTCAGCCTCAATGGGTCTCATAAATCTTGGAAAAAGATCAAGGTGCTTCTGTAGGTAATTCAGACCTTGCTTGTTATTGCAAAATGAATAGAAGTTGGATGAATGACTGCTAGATAGAGTACACTGATTGAGTATGGCCTTCTAAAGAATTGTGAATGATCACTTTTATTGCTATCTTGAATGAAGCCAGTGTAACTAGTTGCATCTGGTAGGGATGTGTGACGTAAGGTTTCTGCCATAGTTATCTGCATAGTATTATGTTAATATTCTCTGATTATATGAGACTATATTAAGTTAGGTGTCAGATATTGCGCAAAAAAATGGCAAAAGTTTACATATGATGTACAACAGTTGTATTTTTGGATACTTTTAGGTTAACATTGGTCCTACCAATGATCAGAGTGTCAGATTCGACCTCTTTTGGTAGGATTAAACTCTGACTTCAGAGTAGAGATCTGCTTTTTGCTACATTTTTTGGTTGGATCTGACCAAAAAACTCTCTGCCTAGAATGGCTCTTGTTGGATGAATGCCATCTGACAGCCAAGAAAGTTGACTGATCTTATTTTTTGAATATAGTGGTTTTCATACGGAGTTAGAAAATTGGGTTTATGGCACTCGCGAGCAGCGGAATTTTTGTCAAAATGGAAAATCATACAGATGCGTAGAAATCGTTTTAGGAAGTCAACTCTACATAGATTTAGACAAAAGTCCTGTCTAATGTAAGTAAGTAGTACTACTAGCATTAAACAAACCTGGAGTACTATAAAACCTAACAGATTGGCTATTGGGACTGAGCCATCAAGGCTGGCCTTCGCAAGCACGTTAGTGTGTGACATATGACAACTTGATCAACAAGTTGGCGGCACTACAGTGGAAAAATTCAGTTGAAATAATTGGTATGAGAGCTTCAGCATAATGTTTTAATGATTCAATTTATGCTATCTTTCATTTCTTTACAAATTCAAGAGATTTTCTTTTGAATGCTTTCACACTCATAGAAATAGTAGTCTTGCTCCTTACAATCTCTGTTGACGCTCCTCCATTTCTCACAGAGTTCAATTTTTCATTCTGCAAACATTGCTTGACAAGTGAATACACTCATGTCACAAATAACATCAGCAACTAACAATGGTGCCTCAGTTGTCTTTTCCTCAGTTGTGGAGTTTTTTCTTCAGCTTCTTTGGTTTGCCCAAAGATGAGTCATTTCACCAAATATTCAATTTCAATTAAAAGCAATATTGATGAAATTTTACAAACTTTTGCACTGAAGTTGCGCACATTTTCTGCTGTTAGCTGAATCAGTGGAAAATGTACGTAAAATTGAGTGTTGTTCCGTAGCTTCAGGTTATTATCAAGGAAAATTTATGTACATTATATGCTGTCAACGAGAAATTTGGATTTTTCATGCTAAAATTATGTCATTTTTATTCCTACCTCAATAATCCTCAATATTTGTACAAAAATAATCATATTTATAAGTAACTTTTTGAATATGTTGTATAAAAGTTATGCATGCTTCATGATAAATATAGATTAAGTACATTATTTAATTGGAAACTTTTGCCATAATAACATAAATATATGGATGTTTAGCTAATAACAATGGACAAAAATTGCTCATATGTTCAAGGGAAAATGTTGAATGATTGAAAAAGAATAAATCAAACCAGACCAACTATTTCATTCATGGTATGCTTTTGATTTGTCAATGCATCCATGTCTATTTATATTTATTGGTGAATGATCTCTTCAGTTTCCTGCCTCATTATTTTTCTAATTCAAGAAATATTCTCTCAAATTCTTTCCCACACGCTGAGTAGATGGTCACACTCCTTCTGATTTTCTTCCTCTTGTCAATGCTGCTCCAATTTCTCAAGTAGTTCCATTCTTCTTTTGGGGAACATTGCATATTGAGTGAACACACTCATGTCACGAATTGCATTGGCAACAACCAATGTTTCCTCAGTCATATACTTCCATGGTTCTGGTGTGTTTTTATCATGTTCTTGACTTGCGCTTAGATTGAAATGCTTGGCCAAATTGTTAATTTCAAAGAAAGTGTCATTAGCTGTAGGTACTTTCTGAGTCAATACACATCTTGTTTGCCATTGCAAAATGTGTAAAAGTTGGATGTGTGTGTTCCTGACAGTGCAAATCTTGTAAGTGCAGCCTTGTAATTGCCATTCATTGCTTTCCACATTGAACACAATTTTTTCCAGGGGTGATTGATAATCACTGTCATGTCTAGCTCAAGTGAAGCAAAGACATCATCTTCCTGGAAAAGAAGAGTGTCATGGCTATCATTCAGTTTTGAAATGCTTGACACACTTCCTCTGAGAAGTACTGATCATTCCTAGACTTATAGGAATCAACAGTTAGCTGTCTAACCAAGTTTTGCAAGCTTGGTAGAGAACTCATATGAAAACAGATGGTGTAACAGATGGAACATGCACTGGAGCTCCTTCCTAATGCATTGGACAGTAGAGTTGACCTCCTTAGAACGGAAGACATACTTCTTTAGGTTATTGAAACTATCCTCAAGTTTGTCAGCATGACATCATTGGATACTTTCTTGACTCCTTTGACCATTGGGAGGCTGAGGATCTGCATAGATCTTTTGATGGCATATTTGATGCCCAAAAGCCTTTAATGAAGAGCTGGTCATCAATGATCTTGACA
>JALLAW010000214.1:0-15749 GCA_036939535.1 Cyclotella kingstonii | reverse complement strand
ATATCTGGAGTTGGCATGTTGGCAAGCTCTGAAATTGCAAAATAGCCAGCAATGGTGATCTTTACATACTTTATTTAAAGCATTAGTAAGTAATCTCGATCTTCCTCTTCACTATCAAACAGCAGTGCATCAATAAGTGGGTCACCTGCCATCAAAAGTTGAGGAGGATTGGCCATGGTTTTTAACTACCTAGTTAATTTGCTACCATAGGTAAAAATGGGCTATTTTACTTAGTACAGTAGACCCAAACCGACGGACACTTTTTTGGCGCGTGTTTGGAGTGAGGTGTTTACTACTACTATTTTTTCTCATCCTACCTCAGATCCTGCCTTGGAGGTAGGATCCTACCTCTGTCTAGAAAACGACCCTTACATATACCCCATCCGACTGATGCTTCTTCAGAGCGTGTTGAGAATAAACGGTCCTACTTTTTTCCGAGAGCGGATCCGACATTCGAGTTAGGATCCCAACTCTGAAAAGAACCGCCCTCAGCATGATGTGTGAAGGTAACAAACCCACATTCGTCATTTTCAAGACTAGCGGTGATTATGCCAGCGTTGGACTTTTTCTCTCTTGATATTGGCTATGGATAGTTTGTGATAGAATTACTGGTGTTATCATGGAAGAATTATTGTATCAGTGACGAATGAGTAGCCCGACTGAGTTGTCAACGCTTTTTAGGTTGGCTTCATCTCCACCTTCAGTTGCAGCTAACTTGGAAAGCAGCAGTACTTTTTCAGAAATGGTGTTTCCTTCAGACGCAATGAGGGCCGATTCTCCGGATAGCAAGATAACAGAATTTCCATTTACGTCTGCTCTGTCGGAAGCCTCTTCTTGCCAAGACGAAGTAAATTCTACATATCCAGTGAATACCAAGGCCATTAACCAACGTCCCGGAACGACTTATTGGGACTCTGTTAAACTTCGCTTGCTCTCCGTCACAGCCAACTGCAGCACCAATGTCACTAATGTTACAAACGATAGCTTCACTGCAGAAGTAGCTGACTCTTCCTCCTTGGACGAAGTACTCCAGATAACATCAGACTTGAAACGCAACATTCAAATATTTTACTCTCATGAGTATCTGAACATTATAAGTACCCTGATTCCTGTATTTAGAGATATTTTGGTCAACCCGAAGAGTGCTAATGCTGCTGGTGGGAAAGTATGTGGCATTGACAATATACATTCAATCGGTGGAAATAAGAAAAAATCATCAAAAGAGGATTTATCATTACTGACTACAATAATGCCAACGTGTTCATCATTTATTCCTAAGTCTGAGTCGAATTCAGCAAACATAATAGCAGTCGAAGTGACAGAAAATAAGTCAAGTGAAATTATGATGATACCAACAACGACAACATTGGCAACAGAAACAACGACGAATAAAACTGTGAAAGATGTGGCGCCGAAATCCTTGACAATGATGACAGGTTCTGCAATTGTGTCGAGCTCACCTCGCTACACACCACCCAATCCTTCTCCAACTTCCATTCAACACAAATTACGAAATGCAATAATCGACTTGATCTCTCGTTTTCCCCACAATGAGATTTTTCGCCCATATGCCTCTGTCGTTTCAAGTATTATGATGAATGTATTGCTCGAGGATTATGAAGGTGAGGTTTTGTGTCATGTTCGTGAAATGCGAACATGTGTCAACTATATTAGGTAATCGATATGATCTATTTCTGTCGATTCAGTGTCTATTCTATTTAATTTGGCGTTTGAGTACACGTTACCTTGTCTCTGAGCTTTTCTAACTTCAATTGATTATAACTTCGACCAACGATACGAACACTGACATAACAATAAACAGGAAATGCTTCTCTAGCATCAAACGTGTTGTTCCAACTCCAAAAACACTATCAAATTCCAGGTTTATTTCATACCAACTCAAAAACAACAATTGTAACTGCCAGCCATAGTCAAATAAAAGGAGAGGAAACAAGACAACTTCGACTACTTCAAACCTTTTTCGATTTCATTTGTGAGTGTTTCAGAGGTCTGGTTAAGCAGGGTGGAACCTCCATGATGAAAAACTTTGTATTTATGCAGGCAATAGATTTGGATGAGAAAAGCAGCTTTAAAGGATCATACTCATCACCTACTTCCATTTCGATTGCATCTCCGGAATCCACAACTTTTATGCCCACTTTTTCCCTCAAGTCAATTCAATCGTTACGAGTACTCTCAGAATGTCTCTCCGTGGTCATGTTGATGTTTCAACTCTATCCAAAATATCTCAAGACTTTCATCCCGATTATGATACCATTGATGATGGATGCTTTGAAGTTGACTCCACCACCACCTTCCATCAACCCGAATGAAGGGGTAATTCCTACCGGGTCGTTGACAGGGGCAACGTCCTCGTCATCTCCCTCTGAACTGCTGTCGCTCAAAGTCGGGACTCCATCTACTTCTCCTAAAAAAAGTAAGGCCGTCTCTTCTATAGAAAACGATGTTGAGCCTCACACGAAGGAAATCACGTCAATTAGTAAACAAGAAGGAGGTTTTCAGGAACACTGTGCGATTAAGCCGGCGAAATCACAGTTCGACACGTACTTAAGATTGTATCACATCCGTTACCGGGAGCTCATCGTGGCGCAAGTTAAGACATTATCATTCTTAACATATGTCATTCATGGGTTCTCTGATTTAATGCGTCCTTATGAAGAGGATCTGGCTGCTAACGTGGTATCCTTAATGAAGATCTGTCCTGATGACGCCATCGGTACAAGGAAAGATCTCCTCGTCGCAACTCGTCATATCTTAGGGACTGACTTCCGAAGGGGATTCATCCGACAAGTCGATACCATGTTAGACGAACGAGTATTGATGGGGAGTCTTTCATTATCGATGGATCAATTAAGTGTAAGACCTTTGGCATATTCGACGCTTGCGGACCTGATACATAACTCAAAGACGAGATTGTCGCCTGCTCAGATGAGTAGAGCAATTCGTATATTCTCTCGTGTATTGCACGATGTAAGTATTGAAATGCCAATGTCGATGCAAATAACTGCAGTTAGGCTGTTACTCCATTTGGTAGATCAGATTTTCAACAATAGTGACACAGATCCGCAGGTAGGTCGTGATATGTTATTTAGGATTTTGAGCACGCTTATTCAGAAATTAGCGACAGTGAATGCGATTATTTCAGTACTGAACGGAGCCATTGAGAAAGAAATATTGGATCAAAACCTGTACGGAGCTGACCTGCACGTATGCGATTCCGCATACAATACAAGTAATTACGACTGTGTTGATTGCAAAAGCAGCAGCACCCCTACTGCAATGCACAAGGATATTCAATCACTGCTTCGACCTATCTTTCAAGGGTTGAAAACAGTCATCTGGTGCATCAAAAGCTACAGCAGTCATAGAGAGAAAGAAGGGCAACGTGCGTTGGCAGCGGGAGAGGAGATAGTCCCACTGCCTGCGTTTGTCACTACGAAAGAAAACGACGAAGTAAATTCAGCAATGCTGCACATGACACACGGAGAGCTTGACCTCATCGATCAATACATTAAGTTTGGTTTTCCTTGCTTAAGCGCCTTTCGTTGGAGCGTCGAGTCAGAGAACCTCTCATTTAAACATTCTGAACCACCACAGCGGCATCGTGAAATGATTGAAGCGTTTGCATCAAGCTTTACTGTTCTTGAAAGCTTCCACTTCCGCGCAAAATTGTCAGAGAATTCTTCCTTCATTATGGAACAAATCGATAGAGACGGAGAAATAATAGCATTCTTCAAGCATCTAATACTCGCTAGTGGAAAAACAATCAGCTACGACTGTTGCGAGATTATGATAGTATACCTTGTAGAAAATATTGCTGAATGTGGTACTCTTCACTCATCAGACCAGGCACTGTTACGAAAGAAATCAAATGGCTTCTACAAACAGCCTCCCATGTTTAGCACTCGTTCACAACATCAATTCAAGTTATTAATGATAATATTTTCATCTTTCTCGGAATACCCAAAAAATGAAAATGCACTTCTCCCACATCTCTATGCTCTTCTACATGAATGTATTCGTCGTTCTATGGAAGGACCTCTGATGGGACAAAGTCCTTATCTGAGAATCCTACAATCATTGTTTCGAACAATATGTGGGGGTAAATTTGAAGCATCTTATAAAGAAATACTACCTTTTATACCAACAATGCTTAACGGATTTCACCGAATATATTCAGTCACTGAAGACAAGCCACTACGGTTCATGATTATTGAGATTCTTTTGACAATTCCATCCCGTTTATCAGTTTTGCTTCCTCATTTGCCACTACTAGTAAAGATAATCATTCCTGCACTTCAGTCGCAACATGGAGATCTTATAAACTTAGCTCTTCGAACTCTTGAATTTTGGGTGGACAACTTGCATCCAGATTACTTATTCTTTATCCTCTCGCAGCAAAAGGATACGTTATGCGAACTCATGGTTTCTCTGACGGATCATCTTCAACCTGTTCCATATCCTCATGGTTTATTATGCTTACGTCTTTTAGGGAAGCTAGGGGGAAAGAACCGATTGTTTCTTCAAGAGATAATGACTCAAGAACCACAGAAAAGAAGTAAAATGTCTAAAGCTGGTTTAACAATGCTCTTCGAATGGCAATATACGAAACTAGAGCGACTCAATTCTGAAAAAGCAACTTCTTCAAACTGTTTTCCTCTACAACTCCCACTAGAGCGTGCCTTAGATGTATTACGTCTTGTTGCAAATTCACCGCAAATCTCAAGGAATGCTACCTTCGAAGCAAATTTGTCTCGTTTGCCGCTCGAATGTCCAGATGAATACTTCTCTCAGTTATTTGCGCAAAACTCTGAATGCATCGATTTGGACTCATTCTCATCAGATCTAATGAAAAAAATCATAACAGAGCAATCAAGAAGTGCTTTCGTAGTGATTCGAGCGTCACTTGCATCGTTACTGGACTTGTCAGGGGAAGAGGGTTACAAAATATTGACTCCTAGATGTTTTGATCCAAAATTTGACGAAACCATCCACGCATTGTCCGATGGTACGGATTTGGAAGAGTTGAATGAGTCATCAAAGGAGCATCTTTCTCTTTGCAATAAATCATTAAAAATTATTTGTGACAGTCTTTTTGCTGCAACAGTAATAGAAGAGCTTAAAGACGAAGCCATGGTGTTATTAAAGGGCCTGGGATCACATATTCTATTCGTAACTGCCAGCCATAGAAATTCCATATCAAGAATCGATAGTGATGGGGTTGCTGTTGACTCTCTACATCAAGTTGGCTTTGAGGCACAGAACCATTTATCCGGAGGAAAGATTCAACCACTCAAGCCATTTGGTACCTTCCGTTTATTAGGACCCCTCAGTGACAGATTAGATTTTTTTCTTTTCAATGAGTCTCTCGTGGATGCTTTTAGTGAATCCAGTGTGGATGCCTTTTCAGCTGCTTTTGAATTGATGAACCATATAATTGGTACTTTTCATGAAATAGAAGTCATCATTAACAAAGATGAGTCACCCCATCGTGAGCCCGATGGCCCTGATCTTCTACATGGCGTTAGCGCACCAGTTGATTTTCTACTTGAAAATCTCCTCAGTCAAATGTGTCGATCATGCTATACCAAAGCGTGGAATTTTCGATTAGGTATAATGAAGGGGCTTTTAGAGCTTCTTAATATGATGGGAATGTCATGGTGTAAACAATATGAGGTTGAAATACTGCACTTAGTCATGTTTCTGGTCAAAGATGCGCCTTGTGAAATTACCCACGCAGTTAAGGAGTCAATGCGATTCTTTTTGTCTATAACTTGGTTTTTCTTCGGTGGTCCTTTAATATGGAAGAAATCTCACCCCACGATTTACGATTCACTCTATTCAAGACATCTTGATAGAAAGAAAACATTATCAGAAAAAGAAGAGTTCTCTCTTCCAACTGTTAATTTAGCGTCTTTAACTCTTATTGTTTCTGAAATAGGATCAACAAAACACATAGTACGGTATGAATCCATGGGTGTCAATTTAAAGTATTTATTTTGTTGAGGCAGATGTAACGAACACCACCAAGTTTATTCTAACTCAAAACAGGTTTGCAGTTAGACACTTTCTGAGGCTCATCACACATGATAGCTCATCAATTGAATCTGTACTTGTTGACCATGTTGCTTCATTGAAGCGATTGCTTTTCCCGAGGTTGCTGCGGGTATCTCCACTGCCAGAGCAAGTTGCCATAGTCGAGTCACTTGCATTTATTATAGACAGAGCATCTCATCTTTTTCCGATAAGCGATCAAACCGTTCTTGCATTCACTGCTGAGCTGCTCAAAATGGTATCGATTGCTGGTAAGTTCCACAAAAAAGCTTTCATTTTATGGAGAGGTTGGAGATTTAGATTTTCATATTAATCAATTATTTTTTTACTAAACCCCGCTCGATTTGCAGATGGCGATATCACAGACTCAAACTTTAGTAGTGTAGTACTAATTGACAAAAATGGGTTTGCAGTGAACTGTGACTCGTCTAAAATATGCATGCACACCAAACATGTGTCTTCTTTGTTTCTGAGAAAAAGCTTCACTCTTAAAGGTGATGCCTTTGGTGGTTGCATTGTAGTCCCTGAGGAATTTCCTCTAGGAATACAACTAAGAGTTGCATCCATTTGTCTATTTAGAAGTATTGTCAGAGCTTTTCCGAATGAGTTTTTTGACGCTCAACCAAAATCTCAATTAGGGAATATAAAGCCTCACATTGTGTCGCTCTTTTTTCGATCACTTGCATCAGAACCGCTAGAGCTTGTTTCAACAAGTGAATCTGCTTTGCATGATGTTCTCTTATTGGGTGTATCAGAGAAAGATGATGATACTGATGAAACATTATCGAGGTCATCGCACAGATTGCAAAAGGAATTAATACAGACCTGCATCCGTCCAATTCTTGTGAATCTTCGTGATCACACAAAGCTGACAATCCCTCTTCTTCGAGGAATATCTCGATTATTGTCTCTCTTGTCTTCTTGGTTCAACAAAGCGCTAGGTGATAAGCTACTTGAGCATCTCCAAAAGTTTACAGAGGCAGAAAAGATCATAGGGTCAAAGCTTTGGAATCCAGGGGAAGAAGTGCAAATAGCAGTGGCTGTAATGGATCTATTCGCCCTGCTACCATCATCACAGAAGTTTGTAGAAGCGCTTGTTAAAATAACGATCAGGTTAGAGGCAGTGCTTCCTAAGTATGTGAAATGTCAACCCGTCTCACCTTTCAGAGAGCCACTGGCTCGATATCTAGATCTGCACTTCAAAAGTAGGCCTCGGATTTTTGACAGTTTTACTTATTTCATCTTTAAGCATTAACATCACCACTGTGTTTAAAAATTTACAGGTGCAACAGGCTTTTTTCTAGAAAGACATCGACTTTCTAATCCAATGTATAGTGGTTTATTCTTAGATCTTCTGCAACGAAAGTCCACTGCTTCAATTCAAAGATATTTGGCTGAAAAAGAATGCACCGTCATGTTGCTTAATGTGTGCTTTGAAAGGCCTCTTGCTATCATTCGATCGGAGAAGAATGCACCTTCATCCGCTATAAAAATGAGCTCTGCCCAACTGTTTAAGTATGGTGTACATCCGTGGAACTCTCCTTCCGCACAAAGAAAACGTGAAATTGGACGGAAAATTATTGAAATTAAGCAAGCACAGCTAGAGCTAAAAATTCAGGAAGAATCAGAGTCTCTAAGGGCTTCCAAGTCGAAACCGGATGATGCATCAATGAAACAAACAGCAAAACAAGCCCATCAGAATGCGCGCTTAGCTGTAGATCGCGCAAAAAAAGAATTAGAACATGCGAGATCGGCGTATAAGCAAGAACTTTCCCAATTTCATTTCCAATGTATCTCTGACAAAGATAATCAAACTCAACGTCCTATGACAACCGCATCTCTAGAATTGCAACATCAAGGCTTTAAGATTATTGAAACATTGATCAAATGTAATCCAAATTATTTCAGCGAGCAAAACGATGTAGTCGGTGCTGTACGCTGGTTGTGGCGCTCACGAGGTCGTCACTTTCGACTTATGCACGAAGAGCAATTACAACCGCGCTATCATTCTGAGTCCTTTATGTTAGCTAAGTTCCTTGTCACATATTCTAAAAGTAATTCGGCAGATATTGATGTCCTCTTTGATTTGATCCGTGAGTTGTTTCATATGATATTAAATCTCATGAAGATAAGATTTTATCTCATATATTTCGGATGGAATGAATTAGGTATCTTTTTGCAGCCATCCTCGATAGATTTCTCATTCGTAAAGCGATTTCTTCACCAAATAGTAATAGAACTCTCGGTAGAAGAACGAAGTCAGATAATGGAAAGGTATCTTACACTGCTGTCAAGTGAGGGCTCTGAAGAAACCAAAGTCCTGTCTGCTAGAATGCTTGTATCTCCGATGTTTAAGAAATCATTGACAAGACAAGGCCCAAATTCTGCAGGAACCATGAGTATTGTCAGTGATTCATCTATCAAAAACTTTATGACGTTTATATTACACGGGTCTCCATTTGGTTCAAAGTTGACTTGTGAATTGTTACTTATTCTCAATTTTTTACTTGAGCACATGTTCCATGAAATATCTTATGTTAGGAGAGATTTGATCAAGTATATTTGGAACGTTTTGAAGAATGACGATGCTAGTACCAAATATTATGGCTATTTGGCTTTAAGCAGATTTGTCTCAGTTTTTGATACACCTCCTAAAGTCATTCTTCAGGTGTATAAATCTTTAATGAGATCGTATAATATGAACGAGAAAAAGATTGTATGTGCCTCGCTTGACATATTAATACCTGCCCTTTCAAAGCGGCTAACAACGAGTGAACTAGAAATTGTCATACAATTTACCGCCAAGGTTTTCCGTGAAGAAGGCAATAACTTACAGCAGCTTGTTCATTTATTTGAGATAATAACGCGTCATCCTCAATTTTATGTTTGTTACTCATTTGATCTGATTCCACAAATGATTCATTCTTTAAGTGCACTTGACTTTTCACAGAACCCTTCTTCTGAGCATAAAGAACTGTCAATGGCTGTTGCCAGGCTCATTTTTGATTGGATTAAGAGACCTCAGCGATCTCAGAAAACCATATCTCTAAGCGCAATTGGGGAAGTACAAAACATTGCTGAAACGGTTTCAACTGTAAAGAACCATGATCAAAGCATATTTAATACCCTCGCAAACTTTGTGGTGAAACTGGCCTTGATGAATGCAGAAGGAAAAATTGACGACAGTCATCGTCGAATAAGCACTCACACTAAGTCCTTTTTATGTGACATCGTGTCATTATTTCCGAACTGCGACGTATCACCTGAGCATTTTGACAGAACATTTTCGGTAAGTTCGGTTAAAGCAGAGAGAGAGAGATCATTACCTCCGATGCCACAGGAACCGGAAAGGGAACTTATCACTAGCAGCGAAACTACAACAAGTTTCGACGGTAAATTATTGATTATAAACGAAAGTGATATCAACATCACCACTCTTCTAGTTACTTCACTGGAAATTCTTAATACATTTCAATGCTACGATCCTGAGAATAAACTTTTGCACAAAAGCTTGCAGAAAATGCTGACTAAATGTTTTTCTCATCTAGTATCAGTCAATGACAAAACACTCAGGCAACTACTGAAAACTCTTGTTGTGAATGTTCTTATGAGTGGTCATGCGAGCACAGAAACCGTTTCCACTATTGTTGTCTTACTGGAAAATGGTATCATGGGGATGACGGGATCTGGCACTCTTGGAGAAGAGACGAAGGTTTCTCATGGTATCGCTTACCTTGCTATTGAAGTTATCGAAGAAATCTGTTTCACCGACCACGATTTTATTGAACCGTTCATAGGAGCCCTTACAATATTTGCAAAAGAGCAAGCGAAAGAACATATCCAAGAAACGATTGGAAAATCAAGATCTGTATCTTCTAAGACTACAGGGACTGGAAATACTCTAGCAGCGATTCCGACTTTGGGTGTATTCGAACTAGCATGTGGTGTCGGCTTGAAGACATCTATGGGTAGCAAAGACCTGTTGTCAAGCAGTGCTGATAAAGTAATTTACAAAGCTGAAGTTGAGAGTCTCAATGCATCACAGAAGTTTTTGGTAAAATGCTTACGTCTAATAGGATCTAGCAGTAGCCTATTCAGATTTTCAAACAACAGGAAATCATTCATTGAAGTCCTTTCCCTCCTTTTACATTCAAGTAACACTCTTCAAATACTGATGGCGTCAGTTAGTATCATTGGGAAATGGTTGAGTACGAAAGATCCAAAAATTCCACTGACTCGTGGTGAATTGGTCGAACTTTTATTAGGAATAACGCACATTGATTTCAACAAACTTCCTGAGGTGGCATCACATGCCCTTATTGATATGGTTTGCTGTATCGTTTTGTCTTCTTTGGGATATGAGCCAATCATTAATCATGAGTATCCCTTTGGATGTAAGAAGTCTTGTCCCCTTGACCGTCCACTTATAAATATTCATAACTCACGAGACAAGAACAGTTTAATTACTGAAGAAACCTTGAGAAAGCTTGTAGCCATGGGCCTTATGTCAGCAAATTCAAATATTCGCTTAATATATGTCATCATTTTCACAGTACAGAAGAAAGATTGCAATCTTGTTCAAAAGAGGTTATCAGACCTCGCAATCCAATTTGGATTGCGGACTGGTGATACTATCGATGTTGCGGGGATACCTGACAGATGTCCTCTTGATATCATACGACAAGTACTCGATAGCGACCTTGAATGCATTGGTAATAGGCTATGTACTGTTTTACTTGTTGATCTCTTACTCGTCAGCGGTTGTCACGTGGGCGGAGTTTGCCTTGCCAGTACAAATCCGCGTAAACAAACAGTGTTGAACAATGTTGACATCAGAGAATCGTGTATGCGGGGTTACCTCCGTCTAAATACAGATCACGAGCGAGCTACTGATCTTAGTTGTATTGTAGATGATGATTATTTATCGTTCATCAGTCATATCTTGTCCGAAAGAAATGAGAAGCTCTGCGGAAGAGGACGCTGCATATCTGCTGTACGTATTCTTTTGCATGGTGATGTAGATACCAGTCAAACAATATTAGAATGTTGTTTCCAAGCAGTGTGGGACCAGCTTCTTAATTCCCAAGAGAAAGCAGATCTTATTCTAACGCTCGAAAAATTTCTCTCAAGGCCTTACTACTCTCAGTTTTTACATACAAGTCAATGTGATCCAGTTAATACTATTCAATCATCTTTGCGAGTTCTTGGTCGTCTCCAACCTGCACCACCTATTGATTCTTTCCTCGCCGTATCTTTAGCCTCAGACTATAATGCACATCATGAAGTATTAACACTTCTTGAAAGACAATACATGGCATTGACGAGAAATGAGGACGATGTCGATTTGGCGCGTCCCCACTTAGTACATGCCATCAAGCAATGCTTTGTATTGTTGGGTGATAGTGACATATCATTGAGTATATCATCCGCCATGTGTAATATACCTGGAACAAAACTAGCATTGTCACTGGATATGTATGGTTTTGTCAATAAGTCGGCCGATGCTTATGTATCTTTGATTGACCGAGCCGATAGAGCTAATATTGACTTGATACCATCAGAATTTGAATCAAAGCTTTGGGAGGAGCGTTGGTTAAATGCACAAAGAGAATTAAGTCAGTGGTCTCTGATAGACGAAATTGTAACATCATCAGGAAACTATAACCTCATGATAGAGTGCGCTTGGAAAACGAAAAACTGGGACAAAGTCAAATCACTATGTGGTATGCCCTCAATAATTGCTGCCATGGAAGAAGGAGACCCGCTTGCGAAAATGACTGAATTTTTTCTTTCCATTCACGAAGGAAAACTGAGTGAATTAGAGAATCTACATGCACAAACGGCTCAGTTGTGTTTGTACAAATGGCAATTGTTACCTCCAGTTGGATCTGGGAGTAATGCCCACAAAGCTTTGCTTCAGCAATTTCATCGACTCGTTGAGCTGCGAGAGTCAAGTCAGATCATTGCTGAAACCGCTTCTCATTCGTCCCGACGAACCATTCCTGATCTGAAGAATTTGTTGAGTTCATGGCGGCATAGAACCCCGAACTTATTTGAGTCCATTTCAGTATGGGATGACCTTTATTCTTGGCGTTTCTATATATTTGATGCAATTGCATCAAGCTTCAGCTGGAGTGAGCCGGGAACTCTTGCTACTCTTCATGATCGTCCATTCGCAGCAATTTCTCTTGGAAGAGCCGCAAGGAAACAGAACATAAAAGAGGTCGCTATGTACTTGCTAAGTCATCTTACGGATTGCGCGATGGATGTGGACGATGCATTCCTCAAATTGAGAGAACAAATTGTCGCATATCAATACGAATCAGAAGATATGCTTAAAGGTGGATTGAATTTGGTGAACTCGACCAATCTTACATTTTTTGACGCTCGTCAGAAGGCTGAAATCTTTCGACTGAAATCTTACTTTTTCAACGCGCTAAATGACAAACCAAAAGCGCACCAGGCATATTGCCATGCTGTTCAAATTAGTCCTAGCTATGCAAGAGGTAAAACATGATTGCACTACTTGCACAAATGTGTAACGACATTCGTTACAACAGCCATAACCATGACTTACCACTTTTTCTGCAATTTCTATCTATTGAAAATAGCATGGATTGATTGGGGTCACCTCTGTGCATCGCTCGCTGCAAATAATAGAAAAAGTGCTGATCACAAAGACGCTTCAAAAAGAATCAGTCAATACTTAGCGCAAGCTATGGGTTGCTACCTCGAAGCTGTTAGGTGTGATGCATGTGAGCATTCACGTGAAAACATTCCGCATTGTCTGTCGATGCTTTCAGAGGATGGTTCGCAGTACGGCAGTATCTGCAAAACTCTTGAGGGTATGTTTACTCATAATATAGCGTTATTTGACTATCAGTTCCTTAGTCTCGAACAATATTTTGGGCTGACTATTCTTTTGTCTTCTCAATGGAATGAATCCTACTTCTATTACTTCAGCTCGAGGTACATTGTTACCTGCGTGGGTCTGGTTACCTTGGATACCTCAACTTCTAACTAGTTTGTGCCGTGTCGAAGCCAGCGCTATGAAAGCATTGCTCATGGTAATAGTAAAGGATCATCCTCAAGCTGTTTACCATTCATTGAGAGCATTTTTCTTGGAACGTCGAGCCATTGAGCGGTCCAACGTTCAAGATAGCACTTCGAAACACGAAGACGATGCCCAAAGTCACGCTGAAGTTCTCATGTCGAACTTGAGAAAAAGTCATCCTGTGCTTTGGAGTAGACTTGAAGCAATCCTTGACGATCTGATCATCCGTTTTAGACCAAGTCACGAAGCAGAACTACTTGCTACAATCAAAGCCCTTCTTGAAAAGGCAGCATCAAAGATTGATGAGAAAAATGAAAGTATTCTTGAAGAAAATAACTGTACTATGTTAGAGTCCCTGTCCAGTAATTTAAGCAAAATTGCATTGAAGTTCTTCAACAATGAAAAGCCAGATATCACGAAAACAAGAAAAACTGTTCTCTTTGAGCAAAAGTGGAAATCATCATTCGAACGTGATTTTCTAGAAAATACCTCGAAGTCATCAGGGGGAAATCCAGGGGTAGCTTCCATTGATGACCTTGTAATGAAACTTAAAAAATGGAAGATCAGATTAGAGCATCAAGTCTCTCTTGCTCCAAATACTTGCAACTTACAAGAAGCATCTCCTGCGCTCTCATGGTATTCTGGTCAATCTCCAGATCTTTGGGCTGGATCTTGCGAGTCATGTTCGTTGACACTTTCTAATGCACAACATGACTATCATTTAATACTTGATAATGCATTATACGAAGCATCACGGTCGTCTACCCTGGCTGCAGCCAAGATGAGCTCCAATGCAGTATTGCTTGCAGCAAAGTACGAAGGTTTGGGTGGTCACGAGGGAGGTGGATCTTCAATTGTAGAGATTCCAGGACAATATGCACCCACATCATCAAGTGTTCTAGATTCGCGTCCTTTCCCAGAGCTTCATGCCAAACTAATTCATTTTGACCAAACTCTTGAGGTTATCAACAGTACTACCAAACAGGATCAGAATGTGAGACAAATAACTATGGTTGGAAGTGATGGGAAGCATTACAAGTTTTTACTTCAGCTTGCCATCTCTTACTGGACTCGCACAGACGAACGCTCAGCACAGTTACTATATGTCATGGGTAAGATCCTACGCAAGGATGTGCAAGCATGTCGAAGATGTTTATTTGTCCGACCAAATGTAGTGATTCCAGTAGCACAACGAATGCGGATGACTGCCAACGAAGCATCCTACCATTCTCTTGATACAATTTTCCGACATATGAAGGGGTCTGATGTCAACAAGCTTGTGTCTCACTTTGAAGAGGAGGTTGTATCACGATCTAGAGATTTTGTGAACGCAAATATAAAGGATGACAACTCGGATGCTGTTAAAGCTGTGAAACTGGAAGTTTATCGATCTATTTGTCAAAACTTTGTTCAGTCAAATATTGTGACGGAATACATGATGGAGACTATTCCATCCATGGACCAGCTATTTCAATTCCGTAAAATTTTTGTATCACAAATGGCGGCCAACTCACTACTACAGTATATTTTCGCAGTTATTGAACGTACTCCGAGCAGATTCGTTTTTTGTAATCGCTCGGGACTGATTCTCACACACGACTTTAGATTTCAATACAACCAAGGTGAATTCTATTGAAGTAACTTTTTTGTATGGAGCCAATTCACAACAATTATGAAACATTTTTTATTGCTCATGGTTTGTTCTTCAGGATTGTTAGAAGAGCGCACAGTGCCATTTCGTCTGACAAGAAACTTAGTAGATTTTATTGGACCATTTCTTCTAGAAGGAATTTTTGTTCCCACTTTTGTTAGCATTTCTTCGGCTATGAATGCAAAACGTCGCACTTTAGAATCAGTGTTGCATTTGCTGCTTAGAGATGACATTATTTCGTGGTATATATCTAAATCACAAGCCAGAAATGATCAGAAAACACAAGAGCTAGAACACCAGCTTGCGGACAGAGTATGGAAAAATGTTAGGTTCGTTCAACATAGGTTGCAAGAGTGTTCGGCGAGGCAGGTTGAGAACGCAACGGAAGAGGTCATCAGCTCTGATACAGAACGCATTGATAATAGAGTGAGAAATCTTGTGAATATCGCGACTAAAGAACAAAATTTGTGCTTGATGTCGCCAAATTACCATGCATGGCTTTGAGTTGGAAGATACATCAACTTGTCAACACAAACAAGTGAAAAATAACTTAGGAATTATTCTTATGTTGCTGTGCCGTAAATCGCTCTGACGTTAATAGTGCAAATGTTGAAATGTATCTTAACTATCCTTAGAATTCCAACCACGACGATGGTCAACTCTTACGTTTCTACCCACGGAGCTAGATATGTCGTCACCCACATTTAAACCCCTGACACCACGAAGCCCAAGTTTCTGGACTCTTTCGGAACTTAGCCTTGGCAAACTATTTTGTTGGAAACCCATTTCCAAAGCAATACTGTTGGTGAATTCCACTACCTCTTCTTTGTTTTGTAGCCCAACAGATTTCATTCGCGAGATAAGATAACCAAGCATGGAGCGATAGACATCACTCGCATATCTTCGTAACAGCGGATCTATATTGTCAGCAACGCCACAGCGAATCTTTTCAAGTCGGGTATCATTGAT
>JALLAW010000213.1:0-15740 GCA_036939535.1 Cyclotella kingstonii | reverse complement strand
TAGTTTTTCTTGCAATGAATTTGTCTAATTAAGTTCTTTAATTTGATGTATAATTATATATGGTGACTACAATATCTAACTAGATATGGACGATTGCTAAACAATCCACAAACAAAAAACAGGAGTAGTAGGGTGTATGGTCATTATGTTAAAATTCTTAAGTATGAGAGTAATTCAAATTCCCTTGCTGTCTTGGGTCTCATGAGAATTTCTTGGAGCAATATTTGTATTGTGAAAGCAGTGTAAGTCAATCTAATTGTATGCTTGGAGGGATACCACTAACAAAACATCTATCTGTTATTTTTTTCATCCTGTGTTGATGTCTGCATCTCTCTCAGATTTGAGGTGCACCTAATTTTGGCAAATCCGAATTTCAGAGGAGTAACCAATAGGTGCCTTGTGAATTGTTGACTGCCTCACCCAAATTGTGCAACATTCAAATGATACCACCCTAAATTCGCAAAAAATGGGGTTTCTTCAAAGATCTAAAAGGGGCATTTCACAAGTATTGGCAACATTTTCCTCAAGTATAAAAATCATATAATTTTTCACTTTGTAGTATGTCAGCAACACTGCCACACAGGGAGGGTAACACTTGTATTTCGATCAAGTAGAATTTATCTCTTAAGTGTCTTTTGTTTACTCCACAATGTCGCACAACAATAAAAAGTACAACAGTTTTCTATTCTCCAAGGGCCTCACGTTTTTCACAAGATTTTCACTTTTCTAGACAATGTGCAAAAACATACTCATTCAAACTCAGCTTGATCATGAGCCTAATGAACAATGTCAACTGCTTCCTGACATCGCTCCATCATCAATAATAGTGATTGCGGAAGTAACTGATGAGCCAAGTTAAAACACATTTGATCATCTTAACAAAGATCTTCTGTTAAAGCATCTCAAGTCCCTCAAAGCTGATGATACCATCAACGGCAAAACCTAATACAAGAATTATTCCAAATGGGACAACATAGCCCCTGACCATCATACTACAATCCTTGACTTCTAGATTAACAGCATTTTTGATTAATACCATGATTGCATCAAGCTTCTTGTCAACTATGACATGAGGAATGTCACAAATGATGAGTCACCTTGTCAAACAGTGACCACTTATAATAATATGGCTTATCTCCTTCCATATGCTCTCTGTGAAAAGTCCAGAGGCCAACTGGAAACCATAGAAGAAGGTGGTGGAGTAATTGATTCATATGATTAATTGGAATCCATCTACAATTATTCTTCTGTAATTTATGAAAATGCATACATTAATTCTCATTTACTTGATCCCAGTGCATGTGTATTCCTGCTCAACTTGTAAAGGATTCTGTCACCATCAAATGCGGCATAATCAACCCAACATCACCCAATTGTCCCTTTTGTGACAGTACATGCGTTTGTAAGAACTTAAAAGTGCTAAATGCATCTTTGACTGTCTCCTTTCAGAAATTCATCAAGTCAGCTAATCAGGATGGAGAACACCTGTACGATGAATGGGTGAAATTTTTGGATAATGGTGGTACTGGTATCCCATTGATTAATTAATATGACATCTGTGTGTGTTTTCTGCTCATGATTTTAATTTGTTAAGAAAGGCACTTCCCGAAGAGGCTCAGATGGACCCTGGCGCTCTTGATTTCACTCCCACAGATGATGATGCATCATATTTTGTTGAGAGGAAAAGAAAAGATTCAGCCAAGGCTAGAAAAAGCAACGTGTGGCTGAGAAAAAGAGATTGAAATTGGAAAATTTTGAATATGATGATGGCTCTGCCTACACTCCACCTCCTAGCATTAGTGCAGTATCACAGCTGACACAAGCATTAGGTGAGAAGTTAGCAGATCTCACTGTAATTGAGGAGCGGAAGTTGAAAGTTCAAGAGTTAAATCTAAATCTAGATATCAATAACTGTGCTCTGTCTTGTCGTAATGAGTCACAGAGGGAACTAGGGGCTAATTTATTTTCTCATAAACTCGACAAAACTCAAAAGAGCATGGGTTTGTAACACATTATTAATCATAATACATTACTTTATTATTGTTTAACAATGTTGTCACTGTTTCACATAACATTGTTATGAAACTAGAATTGGTTTAATGAAGACATTGCGTTTTGGTGTTAGATGGCATAAAAATGACAAAAGTAACATATGAAGTGACCAAAAATGAGGTTAAGTTAACAAAAGGTTTCACAAGTACTCATTATTCGTTTTTTTTACAAAAGTTGACATTAAGTGAAATCAATGCAATCTTAGTTGTTTTCATCAAATATAGTGTTCATTCATTACTTTATGCTATTGAATAGAGATTGTGTCTTGGCCTAACAATGCCTTTAGTATCCAAGATAAAATGGAGATGATTTTGATTGCTCCTTCCAGTACTCATTCTTCCATGATTTTGTTTATCAAAGTTGTGTAATAGTTTGGAGAGAAAGAAGAACTTTCTGATATTCCAAAGGCAAGACAGGCATCAAGATGATAGGCTCCTGCAAGCCAATAGAGCGCACAGTAAAGTTTGGTCTGCTCAGAGATGGTTGAACCAGTTGACTTCTTGGCCATCTCTTCATCCCTTGTGTGAAGAAACTCAATTGAATCCAGAAGCTTTTGAAAACTAGAGCGCTTCGTATAAAGCGACTTGTTGAAGTCATGGTCAAGAGTTCTCAATTTCTTCAGGTAAGAATAGACCATTCTTCTTTTTGTTTGGAGATTTCTTGCCAAGGTAGGTCTCATTCTTACACTTCTTTGACTGGTCAATGGTGTCCATGACACGGGCAAGCATAACAATTATTTCACACCAAGGCGGTCAAGACATATGAATACCAATGGTAGAGTGCTGCTCCTCCACATTGAATATGTGAGGAATTGAGATAAATATTTTTGGTGTGCATGAAATAGCACAAAGCCTCATAAAAACTATTAGGGCCTATCTATTTGCAGGTTCTTTTACTGAGGCAGAATCTTTAATCTTATCTCAAAATAAAATAAATTTTGTTTTTGTCAAATTCTACTTTGTACAATTTTGCAACATGGTACCAACAGTGTGGCAGGTGTTGGCAACATGTCAGGGACACTTTCCAAAATTAAATTATACTTGGGAGTATGTTGTTTTTACATGTTCCTGACATGTGCGTAATGTTCATAACTCAGCCAAGTTTTGGCTGATATAATAACCTTTTTTGCATTGGAAAATTAATCCAACATACTTTCTAGTATTTTGTTTGAATTGATTTCAAACTTCTTTGTTGCTTGTGAGTAATTCAAAATTAAGTCTGAAAAATCAAAAGTACCTTATTCAATAACTTTTTTCTAGCTGGAACTACAGCCCTGGATCACTTTCATTGAACAGCGCATTAAGTGAATAAGGACTTGAATATATGGCTCATTATTCTGTTGCAATATTGATGAAGTTACGGCCCATGGATGAAAAGTGCCAATACAAAAAAGACAGAGTGGTATGTCCTTGTTAGTCTTCATTCAGCTGCAATAAATTGAACTTGTTCCCATTGAAACATGAGAGAAGTTTAGGGTGGATGATCATTGAACACAAGAAGACACAATGTCATGAGACTGGAAGAATTTCACTGAGGCTGTCATCATTGTTCCATATCCTTGACTACATTACCTACATAGTTAACTGTGACACTCCTATCTATGGTTTTTGAAGAATCATCATTTGATTAACTATTTAGAGAAATGATTGGATGCAATTATTGTATTTGAGAAAACTAGAATGATTTCAAGTCAAAGTCACAGGGGTTCATCATGTTTCTCTAAACAAAGTACTCCCCATTAATGTTTCTTGCATATCCTGCACCTGCCTTTCCAAAAATGATACGACTACTTAATACACCTTCCTGCAGTGTAAGCTCCTTTTGAAGTTCCTTGAGGTCAATTTCCCCTGCAGCGTGCTCAACAACAGGATCAATATCAATCACATTATATGCCAACTCCCCTCGAGAAGTATTTATCTGCTGGAGAATATTGATACTGTGTCGAGCAAAGACATCTGTGATGGTCGCGAGCATTCCTGGAACATTTTTGTTAACAACAGTGATGCGCAGGGAGCCCTTTTTTCGTTCGGCTAGAGCTGCAGCAGGGAAGTTAACACTGTTCTTGACGGTTCCATGTTCAAGATAAGCTTGGATTGTATCAGCTGCCATGGCAGCCTTTAGGTCAATAAGCAAATATAAGAATAAAGGACTCATGCTGCAAGGTTAATGAATCCAATTTTCATTTCTTTTTCAAGTTACTTACAGCCGTCTCCTCAGCCTCTTCGGTGGAGGCACCCAAATGTGGCAATAGAATAGCATTTTTGTGATTCCATAGTATGTCATCAGGGAAATCACTAATATATCTACCATCTCCACTGTCCAAGAATGTTTTGAGCGCTTCAGAATCTACCAATTCTCCTCGAGCAAAGTTGAGCAACACGGCATCATTTTTAAAGTGTGAAATAACATCTTTTCCAATTATACCATGAGTTCCTCCCTCCCCTTTGATATAGGGTATGTTGAGTGAGATATAGTCTGCTTTGGCAACTGCCGAAGTAATGGAATCCATTATTTCAATGGTTCGTGGGAGTTTGAGTGCTGATTCGATGCTAAGACCTGGATCATAACCTGAGAACGGAGAAAAATAGAACAAACAGAAAACATGGATTCATTTCATAGTTCTATCGTGTAAAGGGTTCAATAACTGCCGAAAAAGAATGGATAGAGAACAATCATTCTGACTCGTACCCAGAGTGTCCATCCCCAATGCACTGGCCTCTCTGGCAGTCGCCGCCCCAATATGTCCCATGCCGATGATGGCCAGAGTCTTGCCAGTGATCTCCCTTCCACCAAACATGGCTTTATCCTTCTCCACTCTCTCTTTCTGCAGACCCTCGTGTCCTAGCTGCTTCATATGATTGATCCCCTGAATGATCCCTCGACTCCCCAAGAACAATCCACATAATACCAGCTCCTTTACTGCATTGGCATTGGCCCCTGGAGTGTTGAAAACTGGTATTCCCAGCTCGGTCATGCGAGAAACAGGCACATTGTTAGTACCGGCGCCACATCGAGCAATGGCCCGAACAGAGATGTCAACTTCTGTCTCTTGGAGTTTGTGCGATCGAAGTAGAATAGCGTGAGCGTTGTTTTTGGGGTAGGCCGATTGGATGTCGTAGCTTTCCACTGGAAAACGAGCGAGTCCCTACAAAGTGTGAATTTGGGAAAAGGTGGAGTCGATGAGAGAGACAGTAAGTGAGAGGTGGATGCGTGGCGGCCGGAGATGATACTAGGTACTCACGAGAGGAGAGATCTTGTTGAAGGTCTGGATGTGGAATTTCCCCTGTGTCTTGTACTCATCACTGTCTACCTGCCAACCAGAAGTGAAGTGGTCATAGTGCACAGTGGGAATTCCAGCGGCGGCTCGCGACGTGTGGAAGCCTCGTCTTGCGGTTTGGCAGACAGCCGAAGAAGTGGCGAGGATTGCCATGGTGATGTGCCACTACTTAACCAGTGATCAAAACTAACGGTCCTACCGTGATGGGTAGTATCAAACTATAGTACAGAGCTACAGTGGGATGGATCCATAAATCTCGACCTCAGGATCTAGATCCAACATATGGTACGTAAACAAGGTGTTACCGTACCATGGAAACCTGTAGATTGATTGCATGAGGGGAAGAGTAGATTTGATGTGTGGTGTGGAAGAATAAATAATGGGTATAATACCATACTAGCGTACTTTATGCATCCGACGTTAAATAGGGCACACTGAATAAATGGAGACCAACAGGACGCATGTACCACACCATACTATATATTCTTGCCACTAGATACTGAATTTGCAAGACTTAAGTATAATATACTGTAACCACTACTAGCAAAATAAATTGCATGGTGATACCAATCTTGCTCTTTTTGATTGGTATGTTCTTTGAAAAATCAAAGTTATGTAATTTTTTGATAGAATATGTAGGATCTTTGATTCCTATGTTCAACCTAAGTTCCATGGAGTGATTATGTCTGTCCCCATTTGCGTTGAAAACCTAGTTACAACTGGGTAGTGGCCAATTATAACTGGTCAGGAAAAAATCCCTAATTTTTTCAGGGGGTCTAACATATGGGTAGTGGGGTTACATTCCCCATATGTAAGACCCCACCATATGTAACTGGTCATCAATCGGCTATTCCCATCTACAAATGGGTAAAATCGAACAACACCAACAAAGTATGTGCTATGTATGGCAGACAGACAATATTGGTGATTATCACATGAACAAATGTTTCTAATTTTGGGCTCATAATCTACTCCTCCCAGTTACAAATGGGTAGTTGACCATTTATAACTAGTTAATTTGAAGCAAATGGGGATTGACTATTTATAACTGGCCCCCAGTTATAAATTGTCAATAACAATTACATTCCTAACCCAAAAATTGAGTGCTGTCTCCTTAGGAGGCACCCAAAAGTAGGAGTCAATGGAAACACATTCCTCCTCTCTTCATCACCATCTCCCCCATCCTCTCAACATGTATTTTTCACCATGATGAAAAAAATCATTGTCTTCTCTCTCAATTTTGGTGCTAATCAAAAAGATTATTTTTTGATTAAGTGATTCTAATAGTCTATTACTAATACTGATTAGATCCACTAAGATAGATTAGCGAAAAGAATTACAATACTCTGGAGGGATGGCTCTCTTCTTGGCTAAAAGCTCCTATCTACCATCCACACTTGCCTTTGGTGCAAGTTGTTCACTCTACCTGATAGTAACCACGCAATTATCCAGATTGGCTAGCTCATCAAACCTGTACAAAATCAATGGATCCTTTGTAAGCATGCATCTGCAATTCTTAGTCATACCCTTCCCCACTCAAAACTTTTTGCAATCAATTGCCATCTCCAAATCCTCCCCTGCTCTCATTGCATCCAAAACATCCCTCGCCATTAAAGCCTTTTTCAAAGGCATCCTCCAACAACATTGAATTCTACTCCACCTTTTCAATTAATGTCCTCTTGCCAGCACCAGACTACCAGCTAATGCCAATACCACGGCATACCTCAAACTAATCTTGCAATGCTACCTCTTCCACATCTTTGTTGGTGCAAACATCACCCCCCTCTCCCTGACATTGTTGCTAAAGGTTTTGCCCTGAGCAAGAGGGTCCACCTTCCTACGCGCGAAAGGCACGCATTAGTGCATCCATTTCTCACGATTTAGCTTGAAAGTATTTTGCCAGCATATAAGTTGACACCTTTTTAGCTAGAATTTGTGCCAGCGTGATGCGATGAATGAATGAAGATGAACAGGTGTCTCAGGACAATCTAAATGGTGTTAGAGTATCAGACCATTCTCTAGGATTACGCAATAATAACGAAGGAAAGGGTGAAACATAGGAAGATTCAAAGGGTTAGTTTACAACAGTTATCCAGGAACGTGTATGAAAAGACAGAGGTCAGTGGGTTGACATCTGTAGGAGAGTCAGAGACAGCGGCGGAAACTAATATATTCAGAAGGAAGTTGAGTAAAGGTAAATTAAATTATAATGCAATGGAGAAGGGAATTTTGAGCTCAATTTATGAGGATTATTTCAGTTGTCTAACTAAATGCAAGGAAATCAAACAATTGTTTGCCTAGAATGAATGTGATACAAAACAGAGGGAATATATATCTGAACAAAATCTGGTGAACTTTATTCTAAATAAAAAGGTACACAATATTGGGATAAAGAGAAAATTAGAGCCTCTCAACTTATTAAGATTAACTAATGAGATTTACTTCATCTCTGAAATACAGGAACTGATTCATTCTACAGTGGCCCATATTTTTCAGATTTTAAGAACAGTGTCAAATAGTTCTTTGCCAACACAGCTGATTAGCAGGCAATATCAGGGAACAAAAGACAGTAGAGAAATTCATTTGGTTACCAAAGACAAACCATTCACGAGAATCAACATTTACGCTCAACACAAGATGGAGGCTGACATTTCAGAAGCATTATCAGACACATCGCTAACCACTAAGAAGTGGAAAAGAGAATTTTTAGGGGAGTAAAAAGATGGAGATCATATCACTACTGGGTAAGACATTTGAGCAGGAGGATGACTCTTTTTATGCAGTATTCTATTAGATCCAGAAATTAAGGCTCACCATAAGACGAGCCAAAACTTAAACAACCATGTTTTCTAATATGAAGATTGAACAGTATAGGAAGCTAGCCAACAACGAAGGTCATTTTAAATTTTCTGCTCAAGACTTTGTTACCTTTTTCTCAAATCATGGATATTCGACCTGTCCAGATCACTGTCTTCAACACTTCACAGCCTGCTCATTAGTTACGAAAATTGTGGTCCGCACAGAATAACAGTATGGTTTGATTCCTATGGTAGCACAAAAAGGAGAAATCAGACTTGAGCTTGACGATCAGAACAGATTCCACTTCTTGAGCGCGGAAATTTACAAGATTTCTCATCCCTTCAAAGGAACATCTCACAGCAGACTAGTCATTCTAGGCGGCATAAAAAATAAGTGGCCTCATTTAGGAAAATTTGAATCAGTGGCGAACTATAAATGCTGTCAGGTAATAAACAGAACCTATTAGCGACGAAGAAAGAAGTCATTAATAAGAAAATTTTCCCTAGGAGAAGAACGATGTAAATTAATTGTCAAACTTGAAAGAGTAAGTAGAGTTTTTACTTTTTAAAATGTGCAGTGGAAGAAGGATAGGATTCTTCAGAGGAAAGGATATATGGCACTCCTCAGCTGACCACATCCACAGCAGTTTGCTTGATGAACCAATCTTAGAACTTAGGCCTTTGTATGAGTTTATTGAAACTTTTAGTATTCTTCCTCAAGAATACCTTCTTAATGTACTTTGTGCATCGATGTTTGAATGGCAGCAGGTTGCACCTAGAAGAGTTAAACATGGAATTAATATGGGATAAACCGCTATACAGACTACAACAAGAAATTTCTCTTTGCTTTGGTCCTATATTTCATCGTCTCAGAGACATTTCCCAAATCTCACAATAACAAAAGCTGGGACATTGAAATTTATCAACTGTTAACAACTTAATACGAAGATAATGACAATCGACTCCACTCAAACTTTATCAAAAGTGCTTATCGGTTAGCAGCCAAAGATAGACCACTACCGATAATCATTGCACTAGATGCATTTGAACTACTATATCTACAGTAGTATGAACACTCGGATGCTATGATAAGAACTTTGACAATTAAGGCCAATAAAATGATCACTCTGTCTAGTCATTGTCTTCATGCTTATATCAAAAATCTTGCAAACAATAGAACGTAAGATCGTTGCTTAAATGGCCAGCAACTGGGAATCTATGAGTAATAATGCGCATTATTACTCTGAAACAGTTCCAATGGGGAGTTCACAATAACTGCCAAGGTTAGTAAATTGTTAGGAAGAAAAAAATCATTAAATTGAAACTGTGTATTAACTTTGAAGGAATTGACATTGTATTACATTTATGTCTATATGGTTTATCACCGTCTGAATAATTGGCTTTCAATCGTTGCTTGTTTGATGCCCTGTGCATCCTTGCTGTTTTTGATACAACAACCAAAAAGACCTTTGTCTATAGGCTTTAGGTTGTAGTGATAATTTATTAAAACTAATTTCACTTATTTTAATTTGATGCGATGAATGGGGTAATGTTGAGAACTGTTTCTGGTCGAGAGTTAATACTTACTGAGGATGGAGGGGAAGTGAGAGTGGGAATGACAGCAAGGGTAGGCACAAGAGGAACAGGTATGATAACTTTGTCTCTGACTCATATTATACATTAGATATGAACTTTTTAATGTGCTTGATTTTTTGGGGAAAGTAATTCTGGCGCGCCGAAAATTCGATGACATCTCGTCGGATAAATATGAGCAATTCTGCAGAGTTGACCATCACAGACGACATTGAAGAAATAAAATTGGTAGTTACTCGAAATTCATTTCTATGCCAATATCAGTCCGTTCATAATACTTCCAGCTGTTTAGAGCAGCTAATCATATGAGCTAGAAGACTACACTAAGAGGAAAATCCGCTTCTGAATGTGGAAAAAATCAATTGCACTATTGTATATTGTGCAGGATTTAGGCTTCACTCTATCAATATTTATCCTACCTACAAGTACAATTGAGCATCCTTTAAACTCATCTTTTCGAGAGGAATCTAATGGTATAGGTTTCATGAGGCTATTACCAGTATCCACAAATTCAGGAATATTCGCTAAAAACAGTCAATGAAAGAGTAAGACTAGTGCTTCTTTTGTGGCAATAGTTAAACAGGGTATGATGAATCTCACCCTTCTCAATCTCTAGAGAAAAAGGCAAGACACTGAATCAGTGGGAAAATATAGTATAATAGAGTAGTGCTATGAGTAGGACGGTCGAATAATTAAACCTCTCTAGGTACCCATATGGTACATGAAGGCCTGTCATATAGTCTGTACTACGATACTTGCCCTATTTTAACGTCAATTTTTTACGTTAACTGAGATAACATCAATTTTCGACAATAAGTGAGTTAGCGTTAATTTTTGATGTTCACTGAGCTAACATCAGTTTTTGACGTTAAGTTAGTTAACATCAATTTTAACATTGCCTCAGTCTACTTCAATAGTCGTATGTAGCATTACTTGTACAACATTGTCACATAGTAGGTATCAATGGTAGTATACGGTGATAAATGAAGTACCCAAAACCTACCCTTAATCTATTAGTTTGGACTATACTATTTTGCATATGCTATTAGAGCGTCGACACCAGTCACAGAAAAAAAGAGCGCAACGTAAAGGTATCTTTCAATGTAGAGTCATGTACAGTGTAGCGTTTTTAGAGTTATCTTGTGTTTTTGTACCAGTGAAAGTGCTACATTTTACATGGCACTACAAATAGTGTCTCATTACACTTGACATTAGTAAAAGATTTCCCAATCACGAAACCCCATCTTTCACTTTAACAGCAGAAAAGAGGAGGCATAGCCGGCCGCACTAACTTCTCTCAATATGAAGATTGTTGTTTAGCACATGCATATGTATTCATATCCTTCAACGACTCTATTGAGAGTGCCAGTACATTTTTGGAGAGAGTTGAACAAGACTTTCGAACATTATCTCCAAAGTCATCTCGAACACAAAGCTCTCTTTCTTCTAGGTGAAATGACGCTTTTTCAAAGACGGACAAACTTCTTCATGGCATATTTCACTGCAGCCTACCAACAATACCGCATTGGCTAGGAAACATCAGATTGTGTTGCTAATGCGAAGTCACAATATCACATCACAAAAAGTAGTGCTTTTAACCATCTGGAGATCTATGCCCTTGTGATAAGGTTGGAAGCACACCGTAATTAACTGCATAAGATGAATGCACAAGTAGCACTGGCATTACAAACAAGTTTAAAATAGATGGAGGCCATTCAAGAAATGGGGAAATAGAGGAGTAAAAGAAAACGTTTCTTCAGCATCTTCCTCAGAGAGGAAATATCTAACAATCGCACTGGTCGAACTTTTAGCTGCTCAAGAGCCGACTAGTGAAGTACTGAAAAAAGTTTGATAATGAAGATATTAAATAGAAGTCCCAATTATCCTTGTGCGAAAGAGTTTTCGAAAGACAGGAAGCACTTTTCTTGAAGCCTGCTGAGGAAAATAAAGCTACCGAAGAGTCAAAGGAGCAGGGGTAAATGAATCAATAATGTAAAGTAAATTTCATTTTTAAATGTTTAACAACTCAATTATTATACTATGTAATTAGTATAATGAGTAAAGCACTTTGTGAAGGTTTGCTGGTGTGTTTGGTAGTACCATGAAAACAGATTATCAAATGAAGTGACTGATGCTAAATTTACCCACGGGCTTATAACTACAGTCAAGTAGAGAAATTATCGTCGACTCTACAATACACTATGGCACTGGTAGGAGAAAATAACAGCATTAAAGGAGTAAAAATTACTCCTTCGGGTCCACTTTAAGTGCAATTAATTTTGGTTATTCGCGGACTTTAAAATTTTCATTAAACTGCCATCAAACCGATACCAATGTCTCTGTCTAGCCATTGGGTATCTAGTGAGTATTAAATGCTATTCGTAGTCCAGAAATCGACTGAGTTGCAACAGAGATAAGGCTCGAAAATGGAAGTTTCTTTGGTAGTAATTTCTCCAGCATGTAGAGAAAGATTGGACAACTGCAAGCTTGCACTGTGAAAGATAGACTATCAGGATCCATTGAGTATAAGTTAATCAATATTAGCTGAGGTATTCATTATTGAATATCACCCAAAAATGGGGCTGTTCTATTTTATTTGAGCGCATTCTCACTCAGATTGGAGATTCTGTAGGTACTCCCCCGTAAATTTAGACAATATTTTCCAAGCATCTCTAACAGTCTACATACAACTGTTAGAAGTTTTCAAATAAGATCAAATAGCACAAGCGAAGGGGAGAGGTACTCCTCTTTGGCTCGCAAGAATTTAATCCTACCCTATTTCTCCATTTTTGAGAGCGAAAACAGTGCTTTATAAGGATTAATACACTCTACGTGATAATTGCATTTACTTTGAATCCATGATCGGACTAAAATTGTATTAAAAGTGATATGGAAAGAGTACCATTTTACATACTCCTACCTTTGGTCTACTTCATAAGCATGGTTTATCTTTTTGTGGCCCAAAATAATAGCATGTTTACTTTGTTTAGAGAATTATTACAATTGTAGGAGTAGAAAAATAACACTACCTCTAATCGCTCGACCGAGTAAACTAAGTCCTACAAGTAAGAGTAGAAATTAACCCTCAAAATTTGTGAGAGCCATGCCTGGTGACAGAATTCTTGTGACACTGACGAATGTACTCCAAAATTAAGAGTATTTATGGAAGGTGAGTGTCCAACGCATCTCCAAAGTTTTGCGAGACAAACGTACCTAGCCATTGCTTGATTCTAATGAATCAAAAGATAACGTCCGAAATTTGTTTGAAACTGGTCGATCTTTTTGGGCCCATATCTCAATCAAATTGAAAGCTATAAACTAAATCTTAACAGATCTAAAGAACCAACGAGCTCCTTTAAGCGTATGGAAAGGTACACTATTTTCGACCTGAAAATGAGTAACCGGCGATATTCCTCCTGTTCAAAGTTGCTGAAGATATGATCGTATCATTTAGCGCCAAATAACAAAACTAGACTTAATTCTGTTTAAAGTCATGCAGCCAGTAAGTCTCTATATAATTGATAATCTGTCCAATTTTCACCTGATTATTTAGAAACTCACTGAGATATGCCCCTAAGTATTCTTCCGTGCTTATTAAGTGGACCAAAGGTAGAACCTTTTTGCTGTAATTGGTGGCGATGCTCTTGTTCAGTTCTAGTCTGTCCAAGACAAACGTAGCGTTTTTCGTTCGTGCATATCGTTTTTAAGCCATATGTATAGACATTTCTCGTTAAGGGCTTCTAATCAGAAGTAGTTTCGCTTTCATTGGAAGATTTCCGGTGAAGTAATTTTATTCTTACCATGGAAAATTTTAGATTCCATTCAAAACAATTGCGAGAATCTAATTCCCAGATTTCAAAATATAAACTTAGGAAGTCCGATGAAAAATCTACTTAATCCATCTTTTCAACGCTGTGTCATGCAGCTTAAAATAATGAGAAATGAGATATTGGCACGAATCCAAAGTTAAGTCGGGGAATTCATGGAGATCTGCCGTGGCTGCTACCCCACACTACTTCTACCAACAAAACAAACACAGGGAACAACCAGAGCAACCTAATTCTCCTCATCACCAGCCTCGTCGTTACATTGTAGTGCCGGGATTACCCCCTTTCCACCCTATGAGTTCTTTTCCCTCCTGGTATAGCTCCTACTACCCCTCCTCCGTTTCCTCCTCCGTCACCTCATCTTCCCGATCCTCTTCCTCAAGGCCGTCCCAACCTCACTCCAGATGAGGAGAACCGATCTTCCAGGTTCTACTGAAGCAATCTGAAGATCGTCAACTGGAACGTGAGACTAAAGGTCGAGTGAGCGAGATGATCATCATCCACGTCTCGACTGTAACTGCCACATTGTCTGAATCTTCGAAGAGGAAAAACTGTGGTAAGAGGAAGGGAGACTACTTTGACCAGGTGGCTGCTATGGCAAATTGGAGATTCGGCCCTTCATGCTGGAACATGTTGCTGTTCGCAAAGTCAAAGGAGAGGAAGAGAGACTGTAGATATGGTCCCCATGACATGTGTGAAAAAGCAACTACAGGCAGTTTCTAATTAAGAATCTACTCCCGGCCATCCAAGAGAAGTCTCCCCTTGATCCTCACACACATGTTTGGATTCAACAAGAAAATGTATGGCCTCGTATCTTTCTGGAAGACCATCAGCTCGTTGAGGCCATGCCTGGGATGGGCATTCAAGGTCAGTTGATCTTCCAACCAATAGAGAGTCCTGACTTGAATGTCCTAGATTTAGGTTTTTCCAAGCTTTACAGAGCTCCGCATGATAGTCTGGTCAGAGTTGTGACGGACTGCTTTACGAGGAAGATCGAGTGGAAGAAGCCGAACAGGACCTTCATCACAGTGAAATCGGTGATGGAGGAAATCATCCTCCATGATGGGTGTAACAGATACAAGATCCCTCAAATGCACTAGGAGTCTCTGGAGTGGGTGGATGCATTGCCTACGACAATCACGCTGAAAAAAAAACTGAGAACAAGTTGAGTCTGATCTAGGGTTTGCAAGGAAGGTTTTCCAAACCCTCATCTGGTGGTGCGACATGATGTGTGGCCATGTCTTATGATTGTGCTAGATTAATGGTTGTAGGTTAAATCTAGGTTATTCATGCTATTCTTCGTTTAATTATTTAAATACAATATCCCACATTAATTAGAGTTCTATTTCTACTTGATCTTTAAAGTTTTCACTGTCCCAAAATAATTTAGAGCTTGACATTTCAAAAATAGCGAGCATAAGAGTAAAACTCTACGTTTTTTGGGCACTCAGAGTCTTACTCTATGTTATTCTAGGACAGAGAGTTCGAATCCGAACGTCTCCCAAAATAATTAAGAGTTCGACTCCTATTTTCAATATTTTTGAAGTATCAAACTCTTAATTATTTTGGGACAGTATCATACTGTTGAGAACTAGTAGAAGTACATGGAAATGGAATGGGTGGAGGTTCTGTTGTGACTGTCCGTAAGGCAGGTGAGAAAATTGTGATATCTCGCCAAATTTAGTGTGTATCTTGAATGTCCAGCTTCTACTTTTTAGAAATCTTACGTAGGCCAACAACAGTTTTCCTTTCGATTTAAGTCTTTGAATTCCCTGACTCAACATTGGATGATTGTCAAGAAGTGAGGTTTCATTCATCTAAGCAGCATGATAGCAAGTTAGAATGCTGATTTAATTGACGTTCTAACGTTTTGTCTAAATTTAATATTCTATATCTAGAATCATGATTTTCACAATGCTTTTTAATCATATCAAAAAATTGTAACGGGAGGCATTGAATAACTTCTCAAAGAAATCTCAGATAACAGCCAAGGAACTTCTGATTGAAAGCCCGTAATTAAAGCTATCCAACGGTATGTAGTTTTACTAGGATCAAACACACGATCAAAGAAAAACTCTATGTTATTCACGGACAGACATGTATAGTATCTTTAGGAAGTGATATTAGAGTGGTTCTACCAGGCATTTACGTATCGTCCGACGCATTTTTTTCGCAGGTACAAAAAAAGGTCAT
>JALLAW010000212.1:0-16377 GCA_036939535.1 Cyclotella kingstonii | reverse complement strand
AAAAGATGGATTATATGACAAGACTCAAATCTAATGATTATTGAGCAAAGAAGGTGTTAGAATGTATGCTCAATGTACATTCATTATGAGTCATGCGAGTTGAATGTTTAATTTCTTAGTACAAATTATATGTATGTGTAATGTATATGGTAATAATTACTGCGTTGAAGAAATGAGCGAATGACATGTGACTGGAATGAGCGAATAAACAAAAATGTGATGATAAAAACGTTTGATGATAGTAGCACTTTTTGTATGCAAAGTGATAATTGTGATTTTTCATAATTTTATAACTTGTTCTGCATCAAAAGTGATTTTTTAGTGTAAACACCTACATTTTGTTACTGTGGAAGTCAAACCTTCAAGCAAACAATCAAACAAATAATATGGATCAGAGTGGTGACGTCGAGCGTCGAGTGGCTTAATCCAAAGGGTGGATTTTGTTAGAGGTTGATGGTTTTGAAGAAGATATAAGCATTGTTTAGGAGTTGAAAATGAGCCCTTGCCTCGCTGAGGGGTATGCCAAGAAGTGTTTCAGAGTATCGATCTGGATGCTAGATTAATGATGGTCGTCGGAATTACGATCTGATTTCTCTCCCAGTGGCATGGTTGTCAAGCCCAAGTGTGAGGAGGGAGTCAATTTTCGTTTATCCAACATTGTCGATGATGTAGTTTCTGCTAGTGCGGTTGGATGTTGGTGGTGGTGTCGGTTGTGGGTGACTTCCTCTGCTATGAGATGGTGGTGATGGCAGAGGGTTGTGGTGATTCCTTCTTCTATGTTGGCGTTGCTAAGGAGAGGGGGCATTTCCATCTTGGTGTTGGTTGGATCTTAGAAGAGTTGTAGGGATAGATTGTTGTTGGTATCTCTGCTGGTGGTTCTAGTTGGGTTTGGGGATTTCCTCACCTGGGCGCTTGAATTTCATGATGTGGTAGCTCCATAGCTCTTTGACGAGTGCTATTGGAAGCCATATGCCCATGTTGCCTATCAGGATTTTATGTTTGACCTTCGTTTTTGTCTTTCCAGTGACATTGTTGGTAGTTGAGTGGTTTCTAGCATGAGTGAAGGGAGGAGGGTATGCAGTCCTCTAATGAGAGCTTTTTTGTTTGTCATTTGCACGCCGCTTTTAAGTCTCGGATGGTTGACCCAGGCGGGCAGGAGTTGTTTGGAGGGATTCTCATCTGGGCCTCATTTGGCGGATGGTTAACATCACTTTAACATCATGATGTTGTTGAAGATTTTCCTTATTCTCTCATTCTTGATGTGCTCATGTCTGACTTGTGGGATGTTGATCTTTAGTATTCTTCTGATTTTGTGGTGCCTGAATGCATTTAGTTTGTTGATGTGGGATCGTTGGAGGGCCCATGTCTCGAAGCCCCACAGTAGAAGGAAGGTGGGTATCACAAGGAAGATTTGGTGTTTTTTGTTCGTAGTTCGGTGTATGGGTTGTCCCAGAAGCATTTTAGATGACCCATTTGTGGGTTATCTTTTGATATGCAGTGGTCGATATCATAATCGTCAGTTAGGTCAAATGATATGTAGCTTCCCAGGTATTTGATGTGGGCGATGGTCAGCGTAGGATGTTTCATCATTGAGGTAGATTCTGCTCGTGAGTTCAGAGTTGTAATACATTCTGTCTCATTGTGCATGGGACATCATGGAGGAGGTTATTTTTCCAGTCCTGCTCTGTTGGTTGGAACAAGAGATGGTGAGTGCATTATCATAGTTGTTGTCTTAATTGTCGCAGTGCATTGGTTCTAGGCTTTGTTGGTTTGTCAGACTGGTACTGTGTGGGCTGGAGCTTGGTAGGAGGCTGGTGGTGTGGTTGAAGAAAGAGGAGGTGGGAAATACATGACTTCAGTTTTAGATTTCATTGAGCCTGAGCCGACATGCATCTCTAATCCAAGACCTCTTAAGGTGTCGTTGATAATGTTGATGCCTTTGATCATGTCATTTCTGGTGGTGAAGATGAAAGTTCCATCGTTGAGGTAGAGAATGTTGATGATTTCAAAGACTATGCTATCTGGAGTTAATTTCGTGGGGTGGCCTGTCAGTTGGGCACCAAGCAGTGCATTGTCTGATATGTCTCCACTGTGAAATTTTGCTTTGCTGATGTTTGATTGCGTCCATTTTGTTTCCAAAATTTCAAAGAAGGCGGCCATGATGAGGAGGAAGATGGCTGGAGAGAGGTTGTCTCCTTGTCTCACTCCTACTCCTGTTTTTTTCCTCTTTCTCTTTGCCAATCTTTAGAATAACAGTGAGGTTGAAGTGCAGTTGTTCAATGGCGTTGCAAAACTTTGGAGACGCTTCAAACGTCTTGAGAATTGCCAAGATGAGTGCGTGGTTGGAAGTGCCAAATGCTTTTACCAGGTCAGAAAAGATCACGTAAGATTCAAGGTCATGATGCCTGTTTAATACACCGAGACTCTCTCTGTCTGAGCTATCAGCTTAATGAAGAGTTTTCATCTTTGACCCTAACTTCTCATGGAAAACGAAACGTAGAATAAGGCCTTGGACAAAACTCTCATCAGAGGCTCACAACTTAGAATGATTTAGACAGAGTTTTACATTGTAATCAATCCAAGTGCTGAAGCACTATGGTCCAAAGCTCTTTAAGAGAAGAGCAGGCTTCATTTAAATGATAAGGAAGGACATAGTTGTTTGATTGATGCATGTGATGCATTAGCATGACTGATCAATGATCCTTCGAACAAGTATCAAAATAATTGTTTCCTTTTATATACTCTGGATAACATGGGAATGTATGTTTCAGCCTCTGTTGATATGGGATTAGTGTCAAAAAGATGAGATTATTAATCCTGCTCTGGTAGCTTGATCACTCCATGATGGTACATGGATCAGGAAGAATGGAAAAAAATTCAATTTACATTGACTGTCCATTATCTATTCAAGCTAGTGATCAAGATTGTGGAGACAAGTTCCTAAATAGCCCCAGCACTAGTACTCCTTCGATTGGATGCTATACATTATGAATTTTTACATTTATGTTTTTAATTTGATTGAAAAAGTCCTACCCACTAAAATGCAGGTGGACAATGGCGTCATTGACATGGAGGACTCTGATAGTTGAATATTTGAAGTACAAGCGAAAGGAACAAGCTTATTCAAGAAAGTGACAACGGGCTGCAAAGTGAAAGAAGAGTGATGTAGATCAAGTGGATGATTAGTACTCTGGTTTGATGACCCCTCATGAAAATTTGGATGCTGTGTATTTTTTACACATAATGTGCAAGAGAATTGATTACTCTAGTAATATTGAAGAACGTAGGTAAAAAGTACAAGAGAAAGAGTTAGTCAATTGCTGATTGGACATTATCAATTGTGTTCTTTTGTATGGTGAAAGGGAGCAGAAAAATTGGGATTGAATTCTCATTCATTGAGAAGAAGATACAGCTATGAATTAAATACTATGTATGGAGTTTCATTGTGACATTTACATTGATTGAACTAATACTAATTATACAATGTGTTACATTCAAGAATTTAATTTACAGATTATGTCTAGCAGTAAAAAATATTTAATCAGACGCTCCTTCATAAACAATCAAATATTTTTTCAAAGCAGATTTTTTTGGATCGATCAAACATTTCAAAAGACACCAAAAGCAGAATGCGGTCATTATTACATCTATGTCCAAAACCCTCACTAACATTGTTTTTAATCATTTTCCCACCTAGCTGAATGCCCTTTGTGTTGTCCAAAATTCCTCAGTGCGACCAAACAACTTAAATCGCTAAAACATGCATGGCCAAACGATAGCCAAGTAAACAAACAATTTTCTCTCTAAAAATGAAAATATGTTCTTCCTCCACCATTTCCATTGGAAATGAAACCTATCCGCGCCAAATGTAAGACACACCGCTTCTTACGAATATTTGACCAATATGCAAAAATGAAATGAGACGTTTTTGCAGATTGATAACACCTTATGTTGTGAAGTCTTGATGATATTTTTATTCTATGTTTCTGTGTGTACTCACAATACAATTTAGAATATTCATGTAAGTTCAAAGTTGTGAGTAGACTTCGCTTCCACTATATCATAACACTATAAATTCTTTTCGAAAAAAATAAAATTAGTGCATATTGTAATAATATAAATATAATTGGATTACAATACAAATCTTTGACGTCTAGATGAAATATAATTCATCAGAATCAACATGATTCTGATTAACTACAACGTCAAACTTGTCGTTAGACTGTATACATTAAAGTCTCAAAAATAAATGGGAGTATCTCTTTTATCAATGCAAAGACGTGAAGTTTTGCAAGACATGTTAAAAGTTTAGTCCACCTTGGAAATTCAATGGATAAGCGTCTCAGGCGGATGACCCATCACTATGCAAGTAATGCGAACGATCATTGCCTCATTCGAAATAGCATATAATTCAAAGAGTCCTTGGTAACACTTACGCCTCTTTCAAAGTATGGTACCAAAAAATAGTAATGCAAACAATCGCTTCAACACCGATGACTAAGTATTCATCTGGCTATGAAGGACCCTCTGCAATATCTTTTGTTGCACTAATATCTTACAATGAGCATCACATCCTGAAAGGCTACATGTCTCTATTTTATATTGGGTTATTTCTCGCTTTTATTTTGGTTGTGTTTCCCCCTTTTGGAATGCTAGACACTATTAAGCACTGTAGCAAAAGTTATTGCCACTTCACACCTCGATGTGCAACATTGTTTGTTTCCCACGGTGTAACGATGGTCTTCATAGGGAAAAGCGCGAAATTCTTAAAATCATCTTCGACACGCATGAAATAGCAAAAACTGTCATGAGTCTAGTGAAGCCAATGGCTTAAATATATATTTTAGGACGCACCTAAATTTATGTTTCTTCCTGCTTAAAAAATCTAGTCTAGTCTAATTCCACTCAGTACAAGTTCGCAACATATCAATGACACTATAGCAGGTGTCGCTGTCAATTTTCGAAAAATTCAACTTAACTACTTATGTCATTTTGTGTGCTCGCAATATATGTGACACGTCCCTTACTTTTCCTCTAAAAGGGTAACAATAATATAATCTAGAACTATTTTCTATCAAAGTTTCAAATCACTTTAAAGCAAAAGTCGCTAGAAAACTGTCTCTGTTTGCACCAGGTCCTACTTACAAGTTGCTGTAGATTTTTGAGTACAGTAGAGTACTATGTATGCTCTATGCCCATACATATTACTTTTCCATAGAAGAAAAACCAAAAGTAAAATATCTACCAAAATCACTAGTACTACTTTACATAAGCCATATCATACTAAGCCAACATAGAAATTATAGGGACCAAAGAACCAGATCATGGTCTTTTGCCATTAAACTCAGACGGGAAATTTAAGACTTTGTATTCACTAACTACAAACCTACCCAAGGGACAAACCTTCGATCAGCTGGAAGCATATCTCCCTCAAGAGAAAAGGGTAAAATCTAATCTGGTGAGAATGAAATCCGACAACTCAAGCAAATGAGATGGAACAACAGGGACACTGTCAGTCTTTAACTGTTACAAGATCGTGAGGACTTCCGCCATGGACAGAAAAAAATTTCCACCATCGAAAAACAAAGGAAAATCGGACAGAGAAAGAAATTTTGAAAGACAGACAAATACAGGACGTCAAGTTGACTTCTACAGGGGGCAGCGGATCCCTACCCAACCCTCAACCAGACTACATATCTCTTCCAGCCGCAGAAATCGTCGCATTCGCAGAATCCATCAAAAATGGTCAGCATGCCTAAAATCAAAGGGTCCAGAAAAGAAAGCTCCAAAAAAGGTAGTATCGCGAGAAATCTGCTAGAAAAATTCTCCCAGACTCCAGGTACTTTACTCAAGAAGCAAACAAAACCATCGCTTTTGCGATTCACTAATCCACGTTGGAAAATGCTACCTTAAACATGTGTGTCATTGAGTTCAGCTTAAGAATGAAAAAAGGAGGGAAGGTTTGCGAAAGGCTGTAAGCTGACTTGGCTATTAGATTTCATCCACAGATGGAAATACTCTTCAACGAGATTCTTCTCAGATAAAAGGGATAACCCTCCAATTATCAAACCCTCTGAATTTTCCGAAATTCATCTGAAACGCCCCTTCTACTTCGACTTCGCCCAGGACAATGCCTTCGACATTAAACAACCCTATTAGTAGCTCAGGGACAGCTGAATACTGCCGACCACAGTTGGCATCACGGACAAGTTCACGTTCTCATGGCGCGGGGATCATCGAGAACAAAACACAAATCTATCCATCAGAACATGCCAGGCTCAATGGACCGTCCAAAGTCTGATCTTCTTAGGAACTCCTAACTGCATCGACGCTCACATATTAGATATGAAGACAACAGCGAAATTAGCTAAAGGTGAGGAGAAACTTATCAACCGTAGGTCAGGGAACTATCCTTTCTCCACCGATGCACCGAATTCGCCATTATATAATGCAATTTTCATTTCATGCTCCTAGAGGAGGAACATAGGAGTGACATAGCTTTTGTATTTCAGGTCGAAATCTCAGACTTTTTACGTCTCGAGCTTTTGTGGAACACGCAAAGGTATGCAACTTGTGGAAAGACACCTGTGGAGTTTTCGCTCGCACGTTGAGGCTCGATCGTATCGAGCTCCGTCTATCCACAAAACAGAGTACATCTGGTTGACTGATACGTAGCGTTCCAGACATGTGCTGCTGTGATACTACCCATAACGTTCGTCTTAATCCAAACCCGGACGATCCCAAAAGGAGTGACTACTTCATGCTCTCAATCAGGAAATAATCCGTTAGATTGAAATTCGGTGTTTTGGTTTTGTTTAGCGCGAGACGAAACAGGAGCGTTCGTTAGGCATTTTTCAAAAGAATGCACAGGGGTGGAAAGATATATCTCCAGATTTGCAATGCTCAGGTCCCAACATCATTCTTCAGATGATAAACCATGGGTGCCATCCAGAGGATGCGATCGATCTCATCACGTTGAGTTTCGATCAAACTCAACTCTGTCTCTTTATATCTGCATAATACAGTAGCTGCGGCTATGCGCGCGTCATCACGCAGGATAGCTGCCTATTGAAGTCAGAAGCTATCAATAAAAATTTGATATGGCTCTTGCATTACAGTACGAATCAGGCCGCTCCCCCTCATTATACACTCGTAATCCTTCAAAAATAATATCGGGCGCTGCTGATTATATAGATCTCATGCAACCGGGAAAGAAGCATACGCTGCAAAGTACAGCGCAATTGGAGAGACGGTTTCCGGCCTAGACAAAGGCTTAAACAGCAGTATTGGATCCTCTGAAGCTAACGATGGGAGCGAGAAATCGCATCTGCAAACTAACAATGACTTGGTTAGCGAAGGACAGAGGGGAAGTCAATGGAGGATAGCGCGTCATCATATACTGGGAAGGAAAGGTTGGGCGGAGATGAATCCATCGCTGCACGCAAATATGGACTGAATCATAAAGTCTTCAAGATGGATGGAGACTATGAGTATGACAATGAAATGTCAGAGCAGACGGACGAGATACCAACCTTCCCCCAAGTACCTTACAACAACTAAGTTCGATCGTTGAAGTGGGGACGAGCCGAGCGAATTAGGAGATACGCTTCTAGATCTCAATGATGAGATAGGTGAACGAATGGAATCGCGTCCCACCATTATTAGCTCACTACCTTAAAGAAGTAGGCGGGATAACCATCGATAGTCAACTGAAATATCTCACCAGCGTTGCATCACAGCTTCATGAAGCTATCATCGAAGCGAACACGCCAGTAAAACCCCCTGCAGAGATTACAGCAGCAGATCAGGACTATCAAAAGAGTGCATCATCATCTCTCTCGAACGGCGTGCTTATAACGGTTAACCCTCAGGATTAGCCTGCTTTTGCACATCCCGACAATAGTAGACAGTGTTTGGGAACAGGAAATCTCGGGGCACCGCGATAACGTGACCAGCAAGCGGCAAGAGTAGTAGCTTTTAGAAAAAGTAAAAAATCTACCTTCTTCGAGGGTAATAACACTTCTCAACAGACATCGACAGGAGACGACGATTGTTTTTTGCACTCAGGCAGAATCCACAAGAGAAATACGGAACAATCTGCCCGGGGGTCAGTTCATCGCCACAGAGAGGCTAAAACCTTTCGTATTATAATGTGACAAATATGAGGATGCTCGACAGAGGAGACCGGAAAATGTAAAATAGAACTAGTGCAATAGTTTATTATATCTTACTACGATGTAAACATTAAGGCTCTTCTGGAAAATAACATTAATTAGAAAGTAAGCAAAAATGTCTCCCTCGCAAAATGGTTAAACGAGCAAGACCTTGAGACCACGTTTGCTTTCAACATCGATCCTTCAACGGCAACAAGTTTAGAAGAGAAGTGTTAACCACCAGAGAACTGAGAAGATTATGAAGTAAAACTTCATACTATTCGTCGTCAAATGGAAGAGATAAACCTTCCCGCAGAGAAGGAGTGCAGAAAGATATCAACTCCAAATCTCTCTTTCAGCCCAGAAGTGAAGTATTTGTATGACAGGCGACATACGCCGCATGCGGGTAGACCAGAAAACAAACAGAGGGAATACAATTAGGTTTGCACGCATCTGAGACCCAACTTTTATTGTCACTGATTGACATCGAATCGGAGTTAGAAAGAGGTTGGCAAATTCAGAGGGACCCTTGGTAAAATCAAAATAACTTCGGCAAGAGCACCTCTGACAGTGCCTTTTATAGGCAAGGGATTTCGGTGACAAAGTCCGAGAAAAAGAGATCAAATTATCTATGAATTGGGAGGTAATCTGCGGTACATGGAAAGCCATGAAGCACACTCATCTAGTGTCACTAAGTCAATGGAATCGAGAATACACTCGACTTCAAAGAGGAGATAGGAAGCGCGATACGCGAGGAAGTTGGCGACATTTTTATCCTCACCTATGATCTCCCAATCATGAAAGCATCAGGGAGTAGCGCTTCCGATGCCTCAACGACAATGTCTCACCTGTAACATCATCATGGGCAAGTATATACTGCCGGAGGATGTGAATGCCAGAACAATTTTAGACCTACAGGAAATCAGTCGGATAGGGTCTCTCGTGACCTCCTCAAACGCAGTGGAAGTCAAGATCCACAAAGATGACAGCAAATGGTTCTAGTCAAAAGTAAGAGAGCGTCTTTAGTCTTCTTGCTTTGGGGCTCACTTCGGACTCTATCAAGCGGGAATGCACGCGACATCATCCTGAGCTGTACGACCTCCCAACTCAATTTAGTGGTGGCGACAGGGGTTCCTCTGTCCAGCTGGGGAATAGAAGTGTCGGCACGCTGGACAAAATTGCTGGTGTAGTGCTAGTTACTAAATTAAGAGCTATTCATCTTTATGAGCAGATATCAAATTTTTCAACCAAATTTTCGTTGGGTACAATGTTCTGCAAATACTCAAATCTACAAGCTCTATACCAGAGAAACTGGACAACCAAAAGAGATCGACATCGGAAAACGCCTGCTCAGATAAGGTCCAAATTGTCGAGCTGTCTTTTCAACTTCTCCACCTAATGAATGCGTCAAACTGCTATGATAGAGTAAACCACTCAATTCTGTCTGTCATTATGCTGTCTCTCTTTCAAAAGAAAAAACCAGCCATCTGTGTGGCCTTATAATGTCTACAACATATGAAGTTTTTTCAGCAGACAGCATATGGGCACTCGACGGTACCACTAGAGGGCAAGGAATTGTGTTTCATAGGCCTCGGTCATTGGAGCCGCGCAGCACCAGCATCTTGGCTAAATATCAGCTGGACAAAATCTTCCGCTCGAAAAACGAAGGGGTCAGGATTCCGATGCCACTGGACGCCTCCACAGACACAGTCAGAATTGGCATAAAGTTTGTCGACAGCACAGACCTTCTATTTTGGTACGAATTTGCAGGATCCCTATTATCCTTATTCCCTACAATACAACGGGCACAAGCCTCTACAATGATATACTAAGAGCAATAGGAGGGGCTCTAAAAGGAGAAAAATGTTTCTGGTATGGCATCGAATATGCATGCAAAGAGGGCCAATGGAAGTATCAGGATATTAAGACGCCTTCTTTAATAATGACAGAAGTGGACGGAACTGGAACGGCGATGCCCATACTCTAGCCAGACAAAAGCCAATGAAAATTGAGTGTGTTTTCCCGATCATGGGTGTCTAGCCCATCTGAAAATGTTAGAGGAAAAGGGCAGTGCCTGGCTCTCTTTGATCCAAGGCTTCTGTCTCACGTGACATAGACCGCTTACAAATTTCAGCTTTGGTCGGGCCTGAGGTACGGAAATGGAGCCCTGAATAATTCACTCAGCGAAAGAAAAGAGATTCTACTGTCAATGGACTATCGTCTGCTCCATTGTCTTGGGATTTGCCGCAATGTTCCCATGGCCTTATGTCGCTCTGTTTGACTTCACGACGTAACAATTAGTTGGAAGGATAAATCTGTTTCTACAATACTACGGTCATTCATCACTGTTAGGTCAGAAACTAACGCATCAATACAGTCAGTTCAGCTAGAACTAGGATGCGCGGGAGATCCCTTTTCAATGTTTTCGCAAAAGTTCTTCATGCCAGAGCCGGGCCGTCTATATTGTCTATATCACTACTGATCCTAATGGACACAATGCGTTTAGGTGGATGGCCATTGAACAAGGCCTCCAATGATATATAACCCGAAAAAGTGATATGCCCTCCCCCCCCCTTCGAGAGATACCTTTTGTATATCAACAGTCTCGGTTTCCGATAACTCACACCTGCTACACTAAAGAGCTATGTGTAATCCGAGACAAAACTCCGGACAATCAACTTTGTGGTCTAAACTCGTAAGAAGGGTGGAGCCTGATTGTCTGAAAAAGACAAACAGACGCTAACTGATCCTTTGACACTACCCTTTCTCCAAATAGCTTGTCTTGCTGGTCTCTGATATGCGTCTCCGACGGATCCCACATAGGAAGCGCTCTCCCGAGGTAATGCGGAGCGGGGTTGATCCTTTACTGCAAACGAATGAAACAGGCTATTCAAGAATCTCTTCGCAAGCAATCCTACAGCGCAAACTTCTACAGGGCGGAACTTTTAAGAATGCTAGAATACACGCAATATTATTAGTGACTGCAGTAACACTACCATCTTCTGATTGGGCCGCGGAAACATACTGCGACAACAAAAGCGCCCTAAATCCTCTAGCTAACCTCGACAGAGTTACTCCATCCGCAAGGTGCGCCAATATTCTGTGCTACAATAGGGAAACTAAGCGCAGTATCAGAGGGATGGTGCACTACAATCATGTATCAGGGCACATGGATAAAGTGCTACAATGGGACTCTATGTCCATAGTAGAGAAACTAAACTGTGCATGTGGCCCGAGGCACTATCAGCCATTCTGATCCAACTCTCCTCTCGGGAGCCCTTCCGTTTGAAACGTCTACTCTGATAATCAACTTGGCTAAATACTGTAACTCAACACAGGATATGATAAAGTTATTTTCAGGTAGATCTTTGACAAAATTATTCTATGCGCACCATCTGAAACTTGCTTGGCCGTCCTCAAAATTCAACGATATTTACTGGGACAGCATTCAGTTAGCCCTCTGACGAGGCTATTCATCATTCAGAATGTGGCTGGCTAAACAACAAGCCAGCATCTGTGATAACTGAATAGATACAGTTCGAGTAAGATCACATCAAAATGCCTGACGTGTGGGAGACTGGAAACGGTCTCTCACTCATGTCTATGACCTAATCTCAGTCGCACGAGTCGATTTGAGGCGAATGTCAATGATCTGGCGGAATGGCTCGAGAACGAGAACAAAACCGATCCAGAACACGTTACTGGATCCTCAATATCTACTTCTAAGAGGTACCAACACGTTGGAATTCCTTGCCCCATTCTCGGCGAAGATAACATCGCTCGCCCGTACATAAGATGTTTTTTGATGGGAGAACTTCACGGAAGGCATAATATCAACCCGACTCATAGAGTTCCAAACCAGATAAACTAAATCACCCTCTTTTAAGCTGTGTGGCTCTTCTCGGGAAATGTCATTGGCGACCGAAATACCATAGCCCCATTAGTAGAACGAGGGAAGGAGACGTGGTCGCATTCAAACACTTCTGTAGGCTGTTGAGCGTTAGAACTGTTCCTGTTACGAGGAGTGGTTCCAGATGAATGCAACAGTTGTTGGGAACAGTTTCTTGGAGGAGGCCTCACTGGTGGAGCAACTCACGAATCTCTCTCAACTGTCCACGGAACTTAGCATCAATAATCCTGTCCGGCCCATACAATTAGATTGCAGCCAATTCTCTTTCAGGTAGCCTGACTCTTAGCCCCCACCTTAGATGTAACAAAGTGGGTGCAATCTTATCAAGAGGAAATGCACCTAGTCAATACAACGGCAGCAAACACAAGCTCCATTCGGACTACCCAGACAGATCATATGCTCAACTTCTTCCATATTGTCCTCAATCAGTTCTTGGAAACCATTGATGGTTTCTAAATAGAGCATTTAGGAAACTACACTGATAAAGCTGACGCGAGGATTGAGACACATATCCAGTTCGCACAGGCTATGGTAATCACTAATAATTGTCTCCATGCAGGCGGCCGGAATAGATCTTCTGTGGACTCCTATCGATTTTTCGCGTACATGGCCCATCTCGAGAGTGACTTCTCTGAGATAGAAGTGCGTACACATCTCAGAGTTGAAGTAGGATCTATTAAGCAGTCTACCTCCACGGTAACATCGAGGGAACCTAGAGTTTCCCAAATAACTTTGCACACAATAGAGTTATCAATATAGGTCCACTCGCCGGAGCCCAAAAGAAAAAATTCGAGCTCACTGGATGACAAAGGATTGGAACATTACCAAGAAGCACTCTCACCATGTGAACCAATGCATTCACCACCTGTGACACAAGCCCTAAGGAAATCGGATGTGGAGGCGACTGAGACATGTATCGAGACTTCGTCATCGGAACCTCATACTTCAAGCAGATCTCCTACTATGGTGATGGAAGATAAGATACTCAGGATCCATAACTCAAGCGAGAGGATCAGCACTATCTATGGCTTTAGCAGAGCTTGTTGGCATAGAGCTCGTAATAGTTATGACTGAGGCAGGTCAGTAGGCCTTCAGCCTTGACGCTGTGTGAGCTTCAGAAAGGACTAGTACGACAAAGGCTAGACGTTACAAGCAGTGATAGTCTTTAAAAATCAGAGTCATTGACTGTTACACCTATGAATGAGGTAAGAAAAGACTCCTCACTAGACAAGGCAGCACTAGTCGAGGAGAAAGAGATGGATTCCATCACAGAGAATACTTGGAAGGCTCAAACAATCACTAAATGGATTCACTGACATATATGGAGCTGATCGATTGCAGGGTACACATATGGCTGAGTTGGAAATACTGGCCCACAAAGAGAGCTCATCGGAAGATCCTTTGCAAAACCCTGGTCCCAAAAATCATATAGAATCAGGTACTTCAGTAAACATACAAACCTCTCTCCAAACTAAAGCACTTTCAGTGATTCTTCGAAAAGGTCACGAAGCTTACCCTACCTCTACTCGTCATCGTATCAAACTTGGAGTGTATCCAAGGCCTCACGTAAGACGTGATTTCACTTATCATGAAAATATTGAGGAAACAAAGGGGTCAGCGATTGTATTCGAGTATCAATTTCTTTTTGCCGCCTAAGTAATGAAACATCTCTCTCTCTGACTTAGATGAAGACGACTCCTGGGTGTCAGACTCTGACTATCAGCGAGTCAAAAACGCATGAGATGTTGATGGTTTCTAAGGCTACAGAATATTGAATGAGAGGTATATAAAAACAAAAAAACAACAAAGGGACCCTACGGTGAAGAGAGCTCAAGTTTTGGAAAAGAAAAGGAAAAAAGCTGAGAAATCAAGATCCCATAAAAGAAGTTTGCAAGGGTAATGGTCTGGTTTATCGGAGAACGACTTTGGAGGCGTAATTGCTGGCTTCTGTGTGATTTTATGTATGATGTTGTTGCATACAATGAGACACGCACTTCATCATACATTTGACGAAAATTGCTCACTCACACAATAGTCCATAAGTCGTTACTCTACTGTAGAAAAATTCAAGAGCTCAGGTAGGTGGAGATGGATATCGCGGTACTGGCGGACACGGACCCTTCTGACCTTCCAGCATACACCCTGTTTCTCCTCGAGATAAATTCAGTCGAACAGACGAGATTTCTCTAGAACATAAAAAATACAGATGAGAGCGACCGTTAGCACTGTAGCAATAATCGACATGCCTACCCAAATAATGAAGAGCCGTTGAAAAAAAGAAGTGTTAATACGACTAGACGCGGTCAGCCAGACAGCTCTGACAAAGAGGGATAGAAATAAATCTGGTAAAGGAAAGGATTCCGGTATGATACCGTTCCTGAAGAGCCTTCAGTCCCAGGCAGGGACACGTCACCATTAGGCTAACTGCCTGGAAATCAAACACTGTTAACCGAGTACAACGAGCGGGTATTATCTATGAAAAACGCTCGAAAATTGGCAATATCTTCAAATCCGTCAGTGTGTGACTGGATCGTCGGCCACACACCTTAAAACTGGCTGTGTCTCGACCGCAATAGCCTACTATCATAGCAGTCGGAAGCAGTCCTTTTTCACTTGCGGTACTCGAGTGAAACTGTAGCGTAGATCTACTAGTCCGCACATCGTCCTCGACTTTTGTTTCAGACAGTTTACCCCCGCCGCAGCACAGATCTTCAATCCACATGAATCCATCCTTGTGGTGTATACCTCGTTGTATACAGTACTGACCCCTCCGGAGAATACCTTGGTACATGTAACTCCGACCCCGCAAGTACTCACATTTTCGTTTCCTCGCACTACCAAAGACGCGGCGTCTCGGAGCTCCGCGTCAGACTACCAGACTGGCAGTATTAATTAATTAATTACTTATTAAATTACCACTTAAACTATCTAAACAGTGGTAGAAACAAAGTCTTTTGAATTGCCGTAAGACACAGCAACCCCGCCGGAGCAGGACATGCGCAAAACATCTTCAGCAAAGCTGGAATCAGAAGGAGACAACTCCATTCTGTAGCAATAACGTCAACAAATAATAATCATCACACATAGACTTATAACATAAATACCCATGTCCATAAAGTAGCTCAATCTCTTAACCTGACTTCTTATTCCCAGGTTTCTTCTTTTTAGCCGAGGGGGACGAAGTCTCATCAGCAAACCTCTTTGTTGGACGACTGACTCTTTTCGATGGTGGTCTGATCAGGGTTGGAGGAGGAGTTCCAAGCAAAACTTGACGAGGACGATCAGTGATTGGATTTGCAGTGTAAATCCTATCTTCTTGAGGGATATCAGTTTGGTGCTGTGCCATATAAGCAAACACCCTGTAACAATCCTCTTCCGTATCATTAGCACCCCCGGCGTGCAGGCAATGATTAGTAAAGCAGATCACTTCACCTGTTCGGACATGCGATACTATTCTCTGTTCCTCACTGTCTTCAAATCTTGATAAGTGTTCCATTGAGAATGGATCAAGTGCCAAGATGACTGAAATCGGTCTTTGATCAGGGGGTCTAGCGTAGACTGTTTGGGGGTAATCGGAATGTAGCCTTCCAGAACACCCGTCGAACTGACTGGGAGCGCCAGGCCTCGAATGCAGAATGCTAATCTTTGTATGAGTATGCAGGGGAAAGATAGCTTGAACTGCCGCGAAGACAAAGTCCATACAGACGAAGGCTTCCTGTTGGACTAGATACAGTGGGTTAGAGGAGGGAATAGTTTCGGACAGATTAGGGATGTACCGACGAAGACCATCCGAACCACCAGAAAGTCTCGACCAGAATCTATCAGGAAGACGATGAAGTAGCTTCCTTAGATGATAGATGAAGCATCTCGGAAGATCTGACCCAAGTCCGAACAGAAAATACGTAGGGCGCCCATCTGCCACCACATCAATCTCTTCTATCACATCACATGTGTGGGCGGACATAGGACGTGAAGAGATGAGTGTAGAGCCTTTAAAGAGTGCAGTTCTTTTCCCTGGACAGCGTGTCACAAGAGAAGAATGATCAGCTACACTGAAAGAAGGAAATTCCACCCAATTGCCATCCATCAAGGGTTGAGCAAATGAGGACAACGAGGTTGATTCCAGTTGTTCCAGAGAAACTCCATCATTCAATTTGACGTAGGGACACTTATATGAAACCTCACGACCACCTCTTCTCTCACTTGCCCATTTATATCTTATTCCTGCGATAACAACTCCACCTTTGTTGGGTCTACCACGCCACGAGTCATCAGAGTCAGAGGTTGGATGTTCCTCAAATGCTCTCCTCTCAT
>JALLAW010000211.1:0-15750 GCA_036939535.1 Cyclotella kingstonii | reverse complement strand
GTTGATGGGCAAAAAATTGACCGAGCTAGTCATGTTGCTTCAATATTGTCAGATTTATACAAACTAGATTACGAATTGGCGGAAAGCGTGGGAGAGCGAATCACAGGCTTCTGCATAGAGTTATTAAAAGATAGTCGTCGTCGAATTCTTTTGAATTTAGTCCCTTCTGAGGCAAAGCAGCAAGCCCTCATAGGATCGTCAACAGCGTGTGCTATTTTATTAGTGATGAAAGATCATATGTCCAACCGAAGAAAAATGACAAGTTCAACAATTGAGCCAAGGATTCCGACACTATTGAAGGAATTCCAGAAGGTATCCAAGTTGCAGTCAGGATGTGACGTTTATCTTACGTTAGAAGACTTAAGAGATCCATCATCATGTGCTACAATCATTTTTGATCTTTTGAGACCATGTGTTGATTTTCTGTTAATGAAACAAAAATCAAAGATATCGGAGGATGCCACATCATATTTGACGCTTAAGCCGTTGGTGGCACAAGCAAGGCACTGGTGTGCTATTCTTTGCGACTCGTCAACTCAAGTTTCTCATCTATGGTCACGTGCAGTAGGCAGTGCAGCATCATTTATAGCAAAAACTTCAGAAAGCCATGCAAGTCTTCTTCTACTAGAAGTATCAGGAGTTCTTGATGAGAGGAATGGAGGTGTTGCAATCAATTCAATCATTTCAGTCGCTGTATCACTCTGTGAAAAAGTATTTTCCGAAGCATACAATTTCATTGATTCAATGCCATTGTTATCGAGAGACGAAAGAGAGCTGCCGAACTTCCTAGTTGCAATGGAGAGTATGGTTCAAGCATCGGTACTTCTTCGTGAACATATCATTTTGTTCAGTCCATCAAGTAAGTTGTTACCCTCTATCACACTTTCAAACATAGTAGAATTCGTTTGTGAAGTTGCATGTAGAGCAGACCTTGGTATTGGCGAAAGAGTTGAGAGATATTTGAAATCAATACAAGTTAAAGGTCGAAGACACCATTCAATGAACTCTTTAAATGATTCTGCAGATATGATCACTGGTAAAATTAGCCTCCCACCTGCGCCAGTGTTAAATTCATCTTGGTATATTGGTGATGGCCTCCTTCTGAAACCTCCCGAAGCGATGCTGCTCAGTATGGCTTCATTCCAAATGATTTTGTACGCCGAATGTATAGAAAACGTGGGAACTCTTCAGCCCACCGATCATTTGATGAAATTATCCGAAATGATTCACGTCCTTGAATCAAGAGGTGCACATGCAACATTTCTTCGCTTGATCACATTGACAGAATCAGTTGAAATGTCTCAGAGTTATTTACTAGCAGACTCAAGGCTTATTTTCCCTTTTGATGTTTGGAAAAAAGTTAATGTTATTCTTGCAGAACGAAGTCTAGGGGGGACTGAATTCGGGATAACATCAGGTGCTATCGATAGCATGCTGTCAATATCATTTTTAATTGGTAATATGCAGAAGGATATTGCATTTAAGGTAGATTCAAATTGAGACGTATGCCCTTTTGTTGACATTTGTGGAAATTTATAAGATTTTTGTTTTATCTTTAGATTTATCAGTCGGCTCTACCATCAGCTATCGGTAAAAGAGATTTTCCTCGAATCCTCACATTAGCTAGTCTGGGGGTCTACTGTGTGGTCGGTAGGTTTTCGTCGGGAGAAAAATTTCCTTGGAACAAACAGGTCAAGTTTGTCGAGCAATGCAATGAACTTACTTCAAATGCGAAAATGTGGAGCATTTTGTCGCGATATAGAGTATCATTCGACCCTTTTGTTTTCATTCATACGAAAGAATCTTCTTCATCACAATTGCAGGGGTACTGTGAAAAGCTTGTTTGGAATGCAGCAGTAAACTTGGATCCCAATTTCACTTTGTGCCTTGCATTGAGATTTGCTAAATTTTACGATATCAATAACCATCTACCACCATCCTATCTGATCGAGTTTCTTCTTTCTGCCCCAGATCATTTTTATGGACAGAAGGAATCCCAAATTACCACCGAACTTTCGGATATTCGACATAATTTGATTCAGGTTGAAGCTGCAGTTAGAAAATGCTTATCGTTATTACCAATAATACATCAATCTAAAGTCTTAAGAAAGTGCGTTATTTGTATTGAACAAGTGGAACATTGTGCAAAAGATTATGATCGGCATGCTTTAGTGCTCTCATTGTATCGAGAATGTATTGACAAGCTAGGAGGGTACATGAAGAGCGAATCTCGAAAGAAGGCACATGAAGGAGAAATAAGCAGAATTCAACGCCGTCAAAATGCTCTCATTCTTCTGTCTTCTATTTTCGATAAGTATACAACAGAAAAGAAGCCAGATTACACAAAATTATTTGAAGCCCTTCCAAATGACCCGTCAATGTCTTCAACGTCCTCTTCTGTCAGGACGTACAACATTTCCATACGTGACTCGACTCAGAATGTGTTTGATCCACTTGCCGCCCTGCATGAAGCCCTAGAAGAAGACAGGACGCATGCTATGGCAGCTTTACTTTCTCCTCTTTGCACTGTACTAGACCTTCCTCAAGGGTATGTGCACGCACGAGCATTACAACTACTATACAATAAACTCAAATCAACAGGAGAGCCTTTGCCATCTGTGGAAGCTGTGGTTCTTCCAGCGATTAAAAAGCTTGCCACTGCGCATGATCGGGCTGAGCTGGGTTGGTGGTGTTCGTTGCAGTATGAGAATGGGTCATCGGAACAGCTTAAATGCCTTGAGTTAGCACATGCTAACGCGACAACTGCGTCAGATGAAGTTGAGTTATCTGAGCTAAATGCTCCGTCAAAACGAGATCAACCAAAGTTTAAAGATGCAATTTATGCCATCGAAAGAGTAAAACGTATTGATAATAGAAGATCAATTCTTTCCGATCAATTCCTCTTAAATGAAGTTCTCGATCGTCATCAATCGCTATCAATCGTCAGCAAATCTGTATATAAAGATATCGTTCGCAGGACGCAAGAAATGTCAAGTGTGAACAATATTTATAAACCTGAAGTAATGGTCACTTCTCTTCTCATCGAGGGCTCTTTGACTGCTGCACAAATGTGTCTTGATGACAATGATGGTTTTACAACGCTTCACTTTCGATCACTGGCAATACTTATACATGACGCATGTAGGATGCTATCACATCGTTATTCCCACATTAACATTGGTAAATGTGCCAGGATGCTTACCCGTCAGTGGATGATTCATGGGGATGACATAAGCGGTGGATCTTCAGTGAATACACGTGAATCATTCACCGAGAATAAAGTTTTATCACCTGAAAGGAACGAAAGAAAATCAGCCGAAAATGATTCTGAAACTACTTCCGAATTTGTTATGGATATAGGAGAAATTAATATTAGTTCTGGAGATCACGTTTGGTCAATTGGCTCTAGATGTTACAACAACGGCAGTGAAACTGGAATCAGATCAAGCCATGAACCATCGGCTCTAAGCATTGTATCTTCGCAACGAGAAATTTCTGATAACAATTGTTGTAGAGTCGCTTTTCGAATAGCTTTCTTAATGTGTTTCGCTGAAGAATATCATCAGGATGAATTCAATGAAGCTTCAGATGTGTGGTGTGATGAAAACGTGACGAATAATAGTCCAAAGCAAATGAAGAAATCGTTTCAATCGAAAAGTACATCGCAAAAAGCATTTTCTCAAGGAAGAACAGTTCTTGAAGGAAAACTTGCTTTTGCTCACGCTCGAGAGCTACTTGGCATAGTCTTCGCGAAACATGGAAGCACCATTGCGTCATCTTGCCCGTTTTTACTGGAGGATGGCAACGACACAAGCATTTCTGATTCTAAAATCTCACAAAGTATTGTGAAAGAGGAGGAAAGAAGTAAAAATAAAGCTTTGTCATATATGATGCGTTATCGTGCATTGAGAGTCGCTTTGATCCTTTGCCCACATACAGTTATGGTTAAGGTAATGTTAGAACAGGGGTATTCAAGGGATTTCGACGATGATCATCTGAATAAGATCGCATTTGGATCGTTCATTGCAATGGAAATTGAAGCTATGGGTTTACCTTTGCCTCATTCTAACTTAATGCAACTGAGTACTATGCATTTTTCATCATATGCTAGAACTTTATGGAGGAATCGTGGACAGCTCTCTGCGCCTGGATTGGGTGGACGCCTACATTTGCTATTACTAGAGCTATGTGTTAATCATCAAAAGACGTGTGATTGGGAGTTGTTGATTTTGATGATCAATGAGATGAGTAGGATGGAGCTACCACGATCTCTCCTGCTTGCCTGCGAATGTGCTGTTCAATCTAGAGCAATTGAGAAGGCTGCATCTCTGGGAAGAATCGATGTGCTACGTTGCATCAACGATGCTACAAAGAAAATATGTGAACTCATTTCACACGAAGTGCACGCTAGCATTATTTCGGATATCGAATTGAATATATCGCAAAGTTTCTCCACAATTCATAGGCTCGTTTCTATTATAAATAATGAATATATCAATAATGACCCTGTTTCGTTCATTGAAACATTTAATGACATAATCGTTCACTGCATGAACCATGGCAAAGTTGACCTCATTCAAGGATTTTTGGCAGCATCAGTTCAAATTGCCAGCCATTTGCTTCAACCTGACGCCATTTCGAAGGCATTTTCTGTTATCAATGGTACATCCTACGGTAGAAACGTAGTAACAAAGTATTTACCTTCTCGGAGTGAAAATTTATGCTTGAAGGAGAACACATCTATTTGTGCAGAGACTATACAAAAATATGAAAATTCATTTCACGAGAATGTTAACGCTTGTAAATACTAATGCTAAGTGTTTAGCGTAATCTTTATAACAGCAGATAATGCACATCAAGTCTCAGATTTCTTTTACAGCTAATATCTGGCAACTTTTGTCAAGAAGTGAACAACCATTGACGAGCAAGTGCCAAAGATTTTTTCGTCTTACCATCAACAGAGTATAACAAGTTTCCTTTCAGGATGTCAAGGTCAGCAATTTCACACGCCAGATCTCGGGCTCTACTCCTATCATCAGCATTAAAAAAATCTCTATTATCATCTTTCCGCGGTGCCATTGCAAACGATACTGCAGCACGTAACACTTTGAGCATGAAATTTTTATTCTGTGCAAGATCATTGATTGAAAAATGGTAGAGTCCGTGTTCTCCTGCCTGGGATGACACATATTCGTACAAATTCATGATCTTTTTATGCAGAATGATCCTTTCATTGTGATTGCTAGTTTTTTGAATTTCTTTTGTGTAAACATTCATGAGTAGCTCAATGTCGGTTAATCTCGGTATGAATGTGTCCCCATCAATGCACTTCTTTCTAGAAGATATAGCATGATTCCATATTTCGTCAACATCATCGCTATTTCCAGTCTTTGCTGCGGCTTTAAGAGCTTCTCTCCAGGTAATACTATTTGGATGAAGCCCATCTTCTTCTATACGTCTAAGGACACTTTTGGTCCTCTCAAAATCACGAGCAAAAGTGCAGGCACGTAAAAGAGTGTTGTAGCAAGCAATATCTGGTTTAACTCCAGTAGCTTTCATTTCCTGAAAAACGAGAAACACTTTCAGCAGAATATCTTCACCCACGTATTCATTCGACGCTTGCACAGAACCTTTTCGGATTAGACAACGCATTAACTCTGTGTACAAAATAATTGAGTTTGATGTTGGATTCTTGTTCATAATCTCATTCATCTCACGTGGGATAAGTTTATCAATGATTTTCACTTGTAATCCATCCCTTGTGACAATGTTTCTATTTTCTCTTTTAGCAATACTTAGTGCGCTACTCATCAAACTAGTGTACATAACATCACCAGGTACCAAACCTTCTTCTTTCATATATTTAAGCACCTCAAGAGTTTCGGTTATTTTGCTGGACTTCAATAAACTATCAGCAAGACATCCACATGTGATAGCATTAGGTTTTACGGAAAAATGCTGCATGGTTCTGAATAGCCGCATTGCACTGTCAGTTCTACCCGCTTTTCCACACGCATTAATTGCTGCTGTCCTTCGTGATATTAAGTTGAGTAAATTGCGAATGATCTTTTAAGAAGTTTAAATGCGCTGCAAACCAGCGGGAGATAATTCACAATCTTACCATGCGCCAACCTCGCTTAAAAGTGGTCGACGATTGAGTGATTTAGATCTAAGCATCATTCTTAGTCCATTCAAGGCTAGATCCACACGACGACATCTGCTGCATCTTTAATTGTAACATTTTGATTCATGAAATGAAGTAGTTGAGGTAAAGTGAATTTGAATCAACATCACTTGTAGAAGTTTCTTACGCATCGATCAAAGCACAGTATGTTACACCATTTGGAATGATTCCTTCAGACGTCATCCTGTTCAAAAGTTCAAATGCCTTGTCTGGATCACGTTCACCTCCACTTCTAACATCTCTAACTACGTGTCTTTGTTTCGTCTTTCTAGCCACTGTTGAAATAAGTATAGTATATGTTGTAGCGTCTGGTACGACTGGTTCTTTACCAGTGACTTTAGCATGAGCCGACATTAAATCAAGTACTTCTAATGCTGCACCAAGTTCACCAGCTACTTTACATGCGTCCGCAAGAGTATTGTAAGTTACAACGGTTGGAACAACTGGTGGAATGTCTTGGTTTAATCCAACATTACCGGATGTGCGAGAACCAACCATAGAATTCAGAATCATTCGTGCCATTGTGTGATCCCCTAATTTAGCATAAGCATTCATCAAAGTGTTGCAGAATATGACATCAGGTAAGATGGCAGCCTCTTCTATTTCAAGTTTCAGTAGTTCATTGATGTCCCGAAATATTGATGCATCAGATATGCGGCCATGTCTCAGTTTGCGAGATATAATGTTTGTGTAGAAGTTGGGCTGATTCTTCATTAAATTCCAAAGTCTGATAGCTACTCTTGGCTTACCAAGGCTCACTGCTCTTGACATGAGAGTAGAGTAAGATACTAGGGATGGTTCTGGTGGGTCTACGACCAAATCTTCAGATGTCCACGATTCATTTCTTGGAATATGCAACGATTTTTCGTTGATAGAATCACTCATTATATTTGCCTCAAAACTTGTAGAAGTAAAAGCTTCTATGCGTTTCATTCTTCGAAACAAGGACGCTAATTTTCTCATTTGTGTGAAAAGTTTGAGAGCACGAGGGAAATCTCCAGCATCTCCAAATGTTGCAATGGCTGCATTGCACTGTCTCACGGATGGAAATCCTCGACAATGAAACGGCTTCTTAATTTTATGACTGATGCCCTTAACGTTTTCCAATGAACTCGACAAAAGCTGTTCAACAAATTCAGCATCGTTCATCTTTGTGATGAAATCAGCATCATCTCGCTGACTTCCTTGATTAAGAGCTCGATTTCTACGTATTTCCTGAATGCTGTTACTCCCAGCGCTAATCAGGTGATACTTTTGAAAGGCGGTTCGCTCTCTTGGCCGTGTATGACATCTAATTATAGCCCTTCTATGTCGGTATGCATTGAAGCATGTTGAATCGTTGGATTGATTTATCATTGCAGCAGTTCTGACTAATAAAAACAAAAGAATGAGCATGGAAGATGCCTCACACGAAGAGACATGACGACCAAAGAGGTAATCCGACATTCTGTGACGCGATTTATCACAAAGCATTCGTTTACGCCGAATGCACCAGTTATCTGCGGATCGCTAAAAAATTAACCATCAATGAAGGAAAAAAGCGTGACCAAGGGTAAGAATTACATGATACTCTGCCTATGCGAATGGCCACATTGCAGATGGCAAGAGACTCAATGTTGTTATGCATACAAATGATGTTACTGACCATACTTATCATAGAGGAATATAGTATGTATGTTAGTCCCACTATATATAGTGGGACTAACATACATACTATATTCCTCTATGATAAGTATGGTCAGTAACATCATTTGTATGCATAACAACATTGAGTCTCTTGCCATCTGCAATGTGGCCATTCGCATAGGCAGAGTATCATGTAATTCTTACCCTTGGTCACGCTTTTTTCCTTCATTGATGGTTAATTTTTTAGCGATCCGCAGATAACTGGTGCATTCGGCGTAAACGAATGCTTTGTGATAAATCGCGTCACAGAATGTCGGATTACCTCTTTGGTCGTCATGTCTCTTCGTGTGAGGCATCTTCCATGCTCATTCTTTTGTTTTTATTAGTCAGAACTGCTGCAATGATAAATCAATCCAACGATTCAACATGCTTCAATGCATACCGACATAGAAGGGCTATAATTAGATGTCATACACGGCCAAGAGAGCGAACCGCCTTTCAAAAGTATCACCTGATTAGCGCTGGGAGTAACAGCATTCAGGAAATACGTAGAAATCGAGCTCTTAATCAAGGAAGTCAGCGAGATGATGCTGATTTCATCACAAAGATGAACGATGCTGAATTTGTTGAACAGCTTTTGTCGAGTTCATTGGAAAACGTTAAGGGCATCAGTCATAAAATTAAGAAGCCGTTTCATTGTCGAGGATTTCCATCCGTGAGACAGTGCAATGCAGCCATTGCAACATTTGGAGATGCTGGAGATTTCCCTCGTGCTCTCAAACTTTTCACACAAATGAGAAAATTAGCGTCCTTGTTTCGAAGAATGAAACGCATAGAAGCTTTTACTTCTACAAGTTTTGAGGCAAATATAATGAGTGATTCTATCAACGAAAAATCGTTGCATATTCCAAGAAATGAATCGTGGACATCTGAAGATTTGGTCGTAGACCCACCAGAACCATCCCTAGTATCTTACTCTACTCTCATGTCAAGAGCAGTGAGCCTTGGTAAGCCAAGAGTAGCTATCAGACTTTGGAATTTAATGAAGAATCAGCCCAACTTCTACACAAACATTATATCTCGCAAACTGAGACATGGCCGCATATCTGATGCATCAATATTTCGGGACATCAATGAACTACTGAAACTTGAAATAGAAGAGGCTGCCATCTTACCTGATGTCATATTCTGCAACACTTTGATGAATGCTTATGCTAAATTAGGGGATCACACAATGGCACGAATGATTCTGAATTCTATGGTTGGTTCTCGCACATCCGGTAATGTTGGATTAAACCAAGACATTCCACCAGTTGTTCCAACCGTTGTAACTTACAATACTCTTGCGGACGCATGTAAAGTAGCTGGTGAACTTGGTGCAGCATTAGAAGTACTTGATTTAATGTCGGCTCATGCTAAAGTCACTGGTAAAGAACCAGTCGTACCAGACGCTACAACATATACTATACTTATTTCAACAGTGGCTAGAAAGACGAAACAAAGACACGTAGTTAGAGATGTTAGAAGTGGAGGTGAACGTGATCCAGACAAGGCATTTGAACTTTTGAACAGGATGACGTCTGAAGGAATCATTCCAAATGGTGTAACATACTGTGCTTTGATCGATGCGTAAGAAACTTCTACAAGTGATGTTGATTCAAATTCACTTTACCTCAACTACTTCATTTCATGAATCAAAATGTTACAATTAAAGATGCAGCAGATGTCGTCGTGTGGATCTAGCCTTGAATGGACTAAGAATGATGCTTAGATCTAAATCACTCAATCGTCGACCACTTTTAAGCGAGGTTGGCGCATGGTAAGATTGTGAATTATCTCCCGCTGGTTTGCAGCGCATTTAAACTTCTTAAAAGATCATTCGCAATTTACTCAACTTAATATCACGAAGGACAGCAGCAATTAATGCGTGTGGAAAAGCGGGTAGAACTGACAGTGCAATGCGGCTATTCAGAACCATGCAGCATTTTTCCGTAAAACCTAATGCTATCACATGTGGATGTCTTGCTGATAGTTTATTGAAGTCCAGCAAAATAACCGAAACTCTTGAGGTGCTTAAATATATGAAAGAAGAAGGTTTGGTACCTGGTGATGTTATGTACACTAGTTTGATGAGTAGCGCACTAAGTATTGCTAAAAGAGAAAATAGAAACATTGTCACAAGGGATGGATTACAAGTGAAAATCATTGATAAACTTATCCCACGTGAGATGAATGAGATTATGAACAAGAATCCAACATCAAACTCAATTATTTTGTACACAGAGTTAATGCGTTGTCTAATCCGAAAAGGTTCTGTGCAAGCGTCGAATGAATACGTGGGTGAAGATATTCTGCTGAAAGTGTTTCTCGTTTTTCAGGAAATGAAAGCTACTGGAGTTAAACCAGATATTGCTTGCTACAACACTCTTTTACGTGCCTGCACTTTTGCTCGTGATTTTGAGAGGACCAAAAGTGTCCTTAGACGTATAGAAGAAGATGGGCTTCATCCAAATAGTATTACCTGGAGAGAAGCTCTTAAAGCCGCAGCAAAGACTGGAAATAGCGATGATGTTGACGAAATATGGAATCATGCTATATCTTCTAGAAAGAAGTGCATTGATGGGGACACATTCATACCGAGATTAACCGACATTGAGCTACTCATGAATGTTTACACAAAAGAAATTCAAAAAACTAGCAATCACAATGAAAGGATCATTCTGCATAAAAAGATCATGAATTTGTACGAATATGTGTCATCCCAGGCAGGAGAACACGGACTCTACCATTTTTCAATCAATGATCTTGCACAGAATAAAAATTTCATGCTCAAAGTGTTACGTGCTGCAGTATCGTTTGCAATGGCACCGCGGAAAGATGATAATAGAGATTTTTTTAATGCTGATGATAGGAGTAGAGCCCGAGATCTGGCGTGTGAAATTGCTGACCTTGACATCCTGAAAGGAAACTTGTTATACTCTGTTGATGGTAAGACGAAAAAATCTTTGGCACTTGCTCGTCAATGGTTGTTCACTTCTTGACAAAAGTTGCCAGATATTAGCTGTAAAAGAAATCTGAGACTTGATGTGCATTATCTGCTGTTATAAAGATTACGCTAAACACTTAGCATTAGTATTTACAAGCGTTAACATTCTCGTGAAATGAATTTTCATATTTTTGTATAGTCTCTGCACAAATAGATGTGTTCTCCTTCAAGCATAAATTTTCACTCCGAGAAGGTAAATACTTTGTTACTACGTTTCTACCGTAGGATGTACCATTGATAACAGAAAATGCCTTCGAAATGGCGTCAGGTTGAAGCAAATGGCTGGCAATTTGAACTGATGCTGCCAAAAATCCTTGAATGAGGTCAACTTTGCCATGGTTCATGCAGTGAACGATTATGTCATTAAATGTTTCAATGAACGAAACAGGGTCATTATTGATATATTCATTATTTATAATAGAAACGAGCCTATGAATTGTGGAGAAACTTTGCGATATATTCAATTCGATATCCGAAATAATGCTAGCGTGCACTTCGTGTGAAATGAGTTCACATATTTTCTTTGTAGCATCGTTGATGCAACGTAGCACATCGATTCTTCCCAGAGATGCAGCCTTCTCAATTGCTCTAGATTGAACAGCACATTCGCAGGCAAGCAGGAGAGATCGTGGTAGCTCCATCCTACTCATCTCATTGATCATCAAAATCAACAACTCCCAATCACACGTCTTTTGATGATTAACACATAGCTCTAGTAATAGCAAATGTAGGCGTCCACCCAATCCAGGCGCAGAGAGCTGTCCACGATTCCTCCATAAAGTTCTAGCATATGATGAAAAATGCATAGTACTCAGTTGCATTAAGTTAGAATGAGGCAAAGGTAAACCCATAGCTTCAATTTCCATTGCAATGAACGATCCAAATGCGATCTTATTCAGATGATCATCGTCGAAATCCCTTGAATACCCCTGTTCTAACATTACCTTAACCATAACTGTATGTGGGCAAAGGATCAAAGCGACTCTCAATGCACGATAACGCATCATATATGACAAAGCTTTATTTTTACTTCTTTCCTCCTCTTTCACAATACTTTGTGAGATTTTAGAATCAGAAATGCTTGTGTCGTTGCCATCCTCCAGTAAAAACGGGCAAGATGACGCAATGGTGCTTCCATGTTTCGCGAAGACTATGCCAAGTAGCTCTCGAGCGTGAGCAAAAGCAAGTTTTCCTTCAAGAACTGTTCTTCCTTGAGAAAATGCTTTTTGCGATGTACTTTTCGATTGAAACGATTTCTTCATTTGCTTTGGACTATTATTCGTCACGTTTTCATCACACCACACATCTGAAGCTTCATTGAATTCATCCTGATGATATTCTTCAGCGAAACACATTAAGAAAGCTATTCGAAAAGCGACTCTACAACAATTGTTATCAGAAATTTCTCGTTGCGAAGATACAATGCTTAGAGCCGATGGTTCATGGCTTGATCTGATTCCAGTTTCACTGCCGTTGTTGTAACATCTAGAGCCAATTGACCAAACGTGATCTCCAGAACTAATATTAATTTCTCCTATATCCATAACAAATTCGGAAGTAGTTTCAGAATCATTTTCGGCTGATTTTCTTTCGTTCCTTTCAGGTGATAAAACTTTATTCTCGGTGAATGATTCACGTGTATTCACTGAAGATCCACCGCTTATGTCATCCCCATGAATCATCCACTGACGGGTAAGCATCCTGGCACATTTACCAATGTTAATGTGGGAATAACGATGTGATAGCATCCTACATGCGTCATGTATAAGTATTGCCAGTGATCGAAAGTGAAGCGTTGTAAAACCATCATTGTCATCAAGACACATTTGTGCAGCAGTCAAAGAGCCCTCGATGAGAAGAGAAGTGACCATTACTTCAGGTTTATAAATATTGTTCACACTTGACATTTCTTGCGTCCTGCGAACGATATCTTTATATACAGATTTGCTGACGATTGATAGCGATTGATGACGATCGAGAACTTCATTTAAGAGGAATTGATCGGAAAGAATTGATCTTCTATTATCAATACGTTTTACTCTTTCGATGGCATAAATTGCATCTTTAAACTTTGGTTGATCTCGTTTTGACGGAGCATTTAGCTCAGATAACTCAACTTCATCTGACGCAGTTGTCGCGTTAGCATGTGCTAACTCAAGGCATTTAAGCTGTTCCGATGACCCATTCTCATACTGCAACGAACACCACCAACCCAGCTCAGCCCGATCATGCGCAGTGGCAAGCTTTTTAATCGCTGGAAGAACCACAGCTTCCACAGATGGCAAAGGCTCTCCTGTTGATTTGAGTTTATTGTATAGTAGTTGTAATGCTCGTGCGTGCACATACCCTTGAGGAAGGTCTAGTACAGTGCAAAGAGGAGAAAGTAAAGCTGCCATAGCATGCGTCCTGTCTTCTTCTAGGGCTTCATGCAGGGCGGCAAGTGGATCAAACACATTCTGAGTCGAGTCACGTATGGAAATGTTGTACGTCCTGACAGAAGAGGACGTTGAAGACATTGACGGGTCATTTGGAAGGGCTTCAAATAATTTTGTGTAATCTGGCTTCTTTTCTGTTGTATACTTATCGAAAATAGAAGACAGAAGAATGAGAGCATTTTGACGGCGTTGAATTCTGCTTATTTCTCCTTCATGTGCCTTCTTTCGAGATTCGCTCTTCATGTACCCTCCTAGCTTGTCAATACATTCTCGATACAATGAGAGCACTAAAGCATGCCGATCATAATCTTTTGCACAATGTTCCACTTGTTCAATACAAATAACGCACTTTCTTAAGACTTTAGATTGATGTATTATTGGTAATAACGATAAGCATTTTCTAACTGCAGCTTCAACCTGAATCAAATTATGTCGAATATCCGAAAGTTCGGTGGTAATTTGGGATTCCTTCTGTCCATAAAAATGATCTGGGGCAGAAAGAAGAAACTCGATCAGATAGGATGGTGGTAGATGGTTATTGATATCGTAAAATTTAGCAAATCTCAATGCAAGGCACAAAGTGAAATTGGGATCCAAGTTTACTGCTGCATTCCAAACAAGCTTTTCACAGTACCCCTGCAATTGTGATGAAGAAGATTCTTTCGTATGAATGAAAACAAAAGGGTCGAATGATACTCTATATCGCGACAAAATGCTCCACATTTTCGCATTTGAAGTAAGTTCATTGCATTGCTCGACAAACTTGACCTGTTTGTTCCAAGGAAATTTTTCTCCCGACGAAAACCTACCGACCACACAGTAGACCCCCAGACTAGCTAATGTGAGGATTCGAGGAAAATCTCTTTTACCGATAGCTGATGGTAGAGCCGACTGATAAATCTAAAGATAAAACAAAAATCTTATAAATTTCCACAAATGTCAACAAAAGGGCATACGTCTCAATTTGAATCTACCTTAAATGCAATATCCTTCTGCATATTACCAATTAAAAATGATATTGACAGCATGCTATCGATAGCACCTGATGTTATCCCGAATTCAGTCCCCCCTAGACTTCGTTCTGCAAGAATAACATTAACTTTTTTCCAAACATCAAAAGGGAAAATAAGCCTTGAGTCTGCTAGTAAATAACTCTGAGACATTTCAACTGATTCTGTCAATGTGATCAAGCGAAGAAATGTTGCATGTGCACCTCTTGATTCAAGGACGTGAATCATTTCGGATAATTTCATCAAATGATCGGTGGGCTGAAGAGTTCCCACGTTTTCTATACATTCGGCGTACAAAATCATTTGGAATGAAGCCATACTGAGCAGCATCGCTTCGGGAGGTTTCAGAAGGAGGCCATCACCAATATACCAAGATGAATTTAACACTGGCGCAGGTGGGAGGCTAATTTTACCAGTGATCATATCTGCAGAATCATTTAAAGAGTTCATTGAATGGTGTCTTCGACCTTTAACTTGTATTGATTTCAAATATCTCTCAACTCTTTCGCCAATACCAAGGTCTGCTCTACATGCAACTTCACAAACGAATTCTACTATGTTTGAAAGTGTGATAGAGGGTAACAACTTACTTGATGGACTGAACAAAATGATATGTTCACGAAGAAGTACCGATGCTTGAACCATACTCTCCATTGCAACTAGGAAGTTCGGCAGCTCTCTTTCGTCTCTCGATAACAATGGCATTGAATCAATGAAATTGTATGCTTCGGAAAATACTTTTTCACAGAGTGATACAGCGACTGAAATGATTGAATTGATTGCAACACCTCCATTCCTCTCATCAAGAACTCCTGATACTTCTAGTAGAAGAAGACTTGCATGGCTTTCTGAAGTTTTTGCTATAAATGATGCTGCACTGCCTACTGCACGTGACCATAGATGAGAAACTTGAGTTGACGAGTCGCAAAGAATAGCACACCAGTGCCTTGCTTGTGCCACCAACGGCTTAAGCGTCAAATATGATGTGGCATCCTCCGATATCTTTGATTTTTGTTTCATTAACAGAAAATCAACACATGGTCTCAAAAGATCAAAAATGATTGTAGCACATGATGATGGATCTCTTAAGTCTTCTAACGTAAGATAAACGTCACATCCTGACTGCAACTTGGATACCTTCTGGAATTCCTTCAATAGTGTCGGAATCCTTGGCTCAATTGTTGAACTTGTCATTTTTCTTCGGTTGGACATATGATCTTTCATCACTAATAAAATAGCACACGCTGTTGACGATCCTATGAGGGCTTGCTGCTTTGCCTCAGAAGGGACTAAATTCAAAAGAATTCGACGACGACTATCTTTTAATAACTCTATGCAGAAGCCTGTGATTCGCTCTCCCACGCTTTCCGCCAATTCGTAATCTAGTTTGTATAAATCTGACAATATTGAAGCAACATGACTAGCTCGGTCAATTTTTTGCCCATCAAC
>JALLAW010000210.1:0-15745 GCA_036939535.1 Cyclotella kingstonii | reverse complement strand
ATGGTTTGACTGGGTTATGTTCCTCGAACCTGACACGATTTAATTCACAACGACGAATGGGCCTTAGACCGACACTTTGGTCCTACCGTTGATGCTGGCAGCGCAATGACTGCCAAAATTCTTAAGAACAACAGTCTGTTCTTGTACCGGTCAACGCTTCGTCACCTGACACCTGAAAAGTTCAGAATCCTGAGGAAACTTCAGTTCACCCAGGAGCTTGACATGCGCCTGACTCTAGCATGCAACGACACAGACTTCGCTGCGGATGACTTGACACTAGATTTACCCCAGTACGATCAACACATTAAACTTCCACTCGACGGCGACATGGAACCTACTCCAGAAGCAGAGGACGATTATATGACTGCTAAGGTGACGTTTCCACGTGGTAACACCTTAGCAAAATAACGTTTTATTGGGGAAAGTATGACACTGATGGTAACTCTATAAGCCACGCAAATGCTAACCCCGTTCTCGACACGCGAATTTACCTCGTCGACTTCAGCGATGTTGAGGTGACTGAACTAACGGCTAACACAATAACCCAGTGCATATATGCGCAATGCAGCCCCGACGGAACCGATTATCATCTCCTAGCTAGTTTCGTTTCGTAGACTATCGAAAGAGTGAGAAAGTGTTATCCCATTCAGACCAGAAAATCATCACGAGTGGGAAGCCTTCCCTCCGTCACTCGAACGCTAGTTGGCAAGAAATTTGGAATTGAACTGCCTTCGTTGGTGGCACATACCCTGCAGCTTGACAAGATGAATGGCAAAGCACTCTGAGCAGATGCAATAGCCAGAGAAATGAAGAATATTCGCATTGCGTATTAGATTCTGATTATTGGGAACATCGATCAAAAAGACTATATTTTCTTCAAATGTCACATGATATTTGATATTTAGATGAAAACTTTCGCCGCAAAGCACGAATGACTGCTGGAGGTTGCATGACTGATGTACCAGCAACAGTGACCTACGCAAGCGTCGTGTCAAGAGTGACAATACGCCTTGTCTTGACCCTCGCAGCACTAAATGGACTCGAGGTTAAGACAGAGGATATCCTGAATGCCTACATCACTGCTTCTACTAAGAAATAGCAGCTAGAAGCTGTGAGACTTACTTGAGTAGACACTTTATGCCTACATCAATGCTGTCACTAAGGAAAAGGTGCGGTGCGTCTTTGGACCCGAATGCGGGTCTAACTCTGGGAAGAAAGTACTGATATTGTGTGCCTTGTACGACTTAAATAGTGCCAGCGCTGCCTTTAGGGTAGATATGGCTGATTGCATTAGACAGCTAAAGTTTAAACGCTATCTCGCTGACCCTGACCTATGATGTAAAAGAACGTACAACTCTATTACAAAGTCTAAATATTACTCCTATGCATTAATCTACGTTGATGATATACTAGTTATACCTCATGATGCCCTGAAACCTGAATTGGTTGGCAACTCCGACATCCACCTTGGTGCGAAATCCTGCGAGACTGAACATGGAGACACTGTCAATGCCAATGTGCTTCAAAGTAAGTTAAACAAGCAGTTCGAAATTATGAGACTCACTGGAGCAGCCACTTTGGAGGATACATTTCTACCACAGCGTGTAGAGAATCCATTTCGTGTGGACGAAGATCCATGTCTGGATACAACCCTACTTTTGACCCCAGAAGTAGCATCATATTATCAGTCGACTATTGGTGTGATGCACTGGGTTATTGAACTCAGTCGAATCGCATAGCGACAGAGAGTTCTTTGCTGTCATCCTATATGGCGACGCCCAAAAATGGACACTTAGATTCTGCCATTCACAGTATGGCCTACCTGAAATTACACCACAACTCTCGCCTGGCGATTGACCCAATGTATCCTACTTTAGTCAGATACTATTTCAAGGTTTTTGACAGGCATGAGTTCAATGGCAATGTAATAGAAGCTATTCCTCCCAACGTATTAGAACCTTTGGGTAGAGATTATGAAGTGTTCATTGCTCTTGACAGTTATCATTCCGTAGATATGACCACTAGAAGATCACGAATAGGGTTAATGATCTACATGAATATGGCCTGCGTGAACTGAATCTTCAAGAAACAGCTCACACTTGAATCTTCTGCCTTTCACGTAGAGTTTATCACTCTGAAGAATAGGATGGCAGATCTTCGAGGACTGCGCTACAAGCTCAAGTTGATGAGTGTTCCGATAAGTAGACCCTTGTTCATTTATAGGAACAACATGTCTGTAATACACAGCCCTCAGAATTGACCTTGTAAAAGAAGAGTAACTCCATCTGTTACCACGCAGAGCGTGCATCTGTAGTAGTGGGTAAAAGTCTTACGACACATTTTCCAACTGCAAATAAGATTGCTGATTTTCTAACAAACATGAAATTCGAGGCCAAGAGACAGAAGTTGATGAAAAGTATTCTGTATGATATCTGTAATGACAAATGACACAGAGCTTATTGTGATAAGAAGATCTGACACATGTCTGCCCAATCCTGATGGGACTGGAGACTCTGGGGACACTTTGTTTGCCTTTGCTTTGACTTTCTTGTCAATTTTCCAACAGGCTTGCTCCGATGTCGATCAGACCATTCTTTGTGGGGAATGTGGAAATAAGATCGAAGATAATGACAAGGGTAAGTATCACATGATACTCACTCCCACTGTACCCCAAGGCCACATCGCAGATGACTTGTGTTTTCATGCTGATACACGTATGAGCGACGTGACTGACCTTGTGCTAATAGGAATTTTTAAGTACAGCAAACAGAACATTAGTGTCAACCACCAGTTCTGGTCATCACATTTTAGTAGTCATGATAGCGATAATAAAATAAAGACCTTGACCAGGACTGCCGACCACAATCCACCTCCCCCCCCCCACAACTTTCAGTTTCTACACTGCTTTACTTAATACTATACTGCTAAGGCCATCTTAGTCAGTGCCGGTGCAATAGGGGTGGTAGATGCTACACCTTTTTACCACCCCTATTGCACCATACCATCGCCAATTACAAACCAGCTTCCATACAATAGATGGTACAAACATTTACAGTATAAATGATAAAAAATGATCAAAACTATTGCAGCATGGATGAATTTCCCACTGATGAAAATCTTATAACTAGATGATCCATCTCTTCTCCATTGCAATTTCCAGGTGGCAAGGTTAGCCTTAGCAGCTCAGTATGAGGGAAGATATTGCATTGGTAGATTTTTTATTGCCATTCCAATTGATGATGCTGTGTCAACTGACCAAATATCTGAAATATTCTGAGGTTGAATCGCAAAGGAGTTTGTGAAACAGTCACCTTCTTCTATTCGTGCTTTGCCTTCTTTAAAAACGCTTTGGAAAGATGTGTTATCAAAGAAGATAATCATTTTTTGTTGGGTACCTCATGGCCGCTCTTCATGGCTATCACAGTGGTTGGCAAATGACCGATTAATTGAGGGAAGCCAAGGTGCAATACCATACGAAAGAAGGGACTACATTCACACATGATAGTTTCTGAAACAGTCACCTTCTTCCATTCGTGCTTTGCCTTCGTTAAAAACGCTTTGGAAGGATGTGTTCTCAAAGAAGATAATCATTTTTTGTTGAGTACCTCATGGCCGCTCTTCGTATCTATCACAGTGGTTGGCAAATGCCCGATTAATTGAGGAAAGCCAAGGTGCAATACCATACGAAAGAAGGGACTACATTCATACATGATAAAGTATATGCTGCTGTACAGCACTATCCCAGATTTGAAATGGCTGAATCAGAATTCAACAAAGAAGTTAGTGATGTGTTGACACTATTTTTGAATGAACAAATTTCTTAGGAGTGTAGTGGTATTACTTCTCCAACTTCTGCTGCTCGTCTTAATGTTGGAAACAAACTTGCAAAGAAACTCGAATGGACAACAAGCAATGCTCCTTTTATAAAAATGAAATGTCAATTTTGAAAATGCAAGATGCTCAGATTGAGAAGAAGACTTTGTTGAAGGAATCAATCCTTATGTGAACTTATTGGCGAAACCCAAACAGTAAAGTGGTAAAAAAGTTAAGATGCAGGATAAAAGTTTCATGGAATTTGGTCATGAATGAGGCAATTTAAAAGATGATCAAGAGACCAATAATAAAGAAAAATAATTTGAATGACTTACCGATGGCATAGAAAATCTAATTTAGTAGTATATAAGTGCAGAAAAGTAAACTACATTAATTTAACATTCGTATTCACACTCCCCTCCTTTATATCTACCCCATATATCAACCATGACATCATGTTAACATTGGCCTTGTTCAATATTGTTCTGCAGTTGTTGTATGATCATTTGTTGCTCTATATCAGATTCATTTGATCTAGCCACTAGAGTAAAAAGATATTCAGGCACGTATTGTTCATCACTAATATAAATACCATCAATGCCATAGTTCCTCTTAAAATCAATTATGAGGTTGTGAAGAATATCACATGTCCATCACATCAGCCATTTCCTCCCGAAACCAGAAATGACATCCCGTTGTGAGAATATGAAATCTTGATTGTCACTCCCCCCCCCTCCAAACGCCCTCTCGATATCTTTTCGCTTACCTTCCTGTCGCTTAGCAAAATTCTTTTTCATTCTAGATCTTAGACTAGAAATAGTCTTCACAAAACATTGATATGCAGTGTAAACATATTCAGCTAGCCAATTCGCAAGGTTACATTCATTACCATCTTCTGTAAAACAAGCTTGAGGATGAATTCCTCAAACTGCATTGTGGAACAATGCTGAATGCTGGAAAATGATGCGATCATTCAAAGAACCAGGCAAACCAAAATGAAAATGCTGGAATTTCCGATTATGATCTGCAATCGCTTCTAAATCAACTGGCTGCGATGCGCATTTTCGCTTCAATATATTTTTATGTAAGAATTTATGTTCCATGAACATCAGTCTTGCATGGGATATTCGTAATGCAAAAGATATGATGGAAAGTCATTCATGGCTAGAAGAGTCTTATGTTATAGGAGATAAAGCATTCTTTTGTACGAACAACTTTTTGTCTGTATGGGGGCAAGGCAACAGTGTATCAAAAGATTTTTTAGTTATCTACTATTTCGAATGTAGCAATGCATCATAAAATCATTTTCTTTGTTTGTTCAGCTATGGGGTATTTTATGGCGCCCATTGAATACCGGTTTTAAGAAATAAACGATTTTACTCTTGCGTTTGACGAAATTGCCTAACTTTTGCATTAACGAGAAAGATGAGCCTATAAAAGAAAGATTCATTGGAGATATTCAAGAGCATCACTCATTTGATTTTTTTTGAATAACATCTACATTGATTCTGACGAATTACACTACATTAGAAGGTCGATTCGATTAGAGGTAGGAGAGACGGAAACATTCATGATTCATCTTAGATTTACGAAGCGATGTGAGGCCAAAACTTTATCTAAACTTTAGAGGATAAACATTTAAGAAGTTGATGAAAATGTAAAGTTAATCATCACCTAATGATAAATAGGTTGATTTTCTATTACACTGTATCCCCTCCCCATCTATGCTTGTGTATGTAAAACGACATTTCGACCCAATCTCAGTCGAGTGACGAAGAAATGTCAAATTATTCGTCAAGTAAATGTTAATAGATATTATTTTTCAATTGCAAAGGTAGAGTATCCCCACCTATGTATGTGTATGCAAGACGCATTTCGACCCAATCTACTTCAAGTGACAGAAAAATGACGAATTATTAGTCAGCTAAAGATAAATAGGTTTATTTTTCGTTGCACAGATAGTAATTCCGAGCTATTTATGTGTATTTAAACCAGCATTTCGACCAAATCTCCATCGAGTGACGAAAAAATGTGAAATTATTCGTCAAGTAACGATTAATAGGTTGATTTTCCGTTGCAAAGGAGGAGTATCCCCACCTAGTGACGTGTATGTAAGACGGCATGTTGACCCAATCTCCGTCAAACATAAAAACGTCAAATTATTCGTCACTATACAATAAAAAGGTTATTTTCCCATTACATTGGTACACTATTCCCACCTTTGTACGTGCATATAGAACGGTATTTTGACCCAATAGCCGTCGAGTGAGGAAATAATGTCAAAATATTCGTCAAATAAATCTAGTTATTTGCTGCGATTAACCTAAAATGTATGAATATATCATTATAAAAATCATTATCTGATTCATTAGACATAAAGCGTAACATGTAGCAAATCTACAGCATGATGATATTGCAAATAAATTTCTTACCATCTCAGGCTATTTTAAATTTCTTGTTTCTGTGACAACAAATAGACCCTAACTACCCCTGAGACTTATCACCCTGATAGAGAGGACAATTAATCATATCGATATGTACCTTTCTCGGTAATTCCAACTTCTGTACTTGCTCCTCTCTTCAAAAGCATTATAACCAGCCAAATTTCGACCTAACGTTTGTGCCAAGTGTGACACTCCAGTGAAACTAGGAAGAGGAGATAAGTTGGAGGCTTTTTCATCTTCACCATTGTCGTCTTCTTAATTCTTTTTCTTACTCGCACGTTGATGCTTCTTTGCCTCTAAACTTTCCTTTCTTTTCCTATCAACGAAAGAAGATAATGCATATTCATCCACCTGCATGAAGTAAAGAATGCTCTATTAGAAGTGCCTTGCCTAGCAAACTAAAATCGTCATTGTCAAAAACACAAAATGTACCAGCATTATCCATAAACTTCCCCCAGTTACTCTGATGCTGATTTTCTGACTTCGTGAATTTCTGGAAAAAGATAGTCAAGAGTATTTCACATCTATCCATTTGTTCTGAACCCGCGTACCATTACGAAAAGGATGATTAAGCGGAGTTGGGTTGATGATGCCATATATCCTTGCAATAGAGCCCATACCAGATGGGGCAGGAATATACTTGCCACTGAGATTGAGTGAATCAGAAATTATACATGCATTCTTATATATTACAGAAAAACCAATGTAGATTTATGCGAATCTATTGTATGAATCAATGACCCCACCACATCCTTCTTTGCCATCAAGTTGTAGCCTGGATTTTCACAGAGAGCATACAACGACAACGCGGCGGCAGATAGGCTCACTTTAAGATGAAGGAGACGAGCCTGATCGTTATAAAATGTCACCATTTGACGTGATGACTCATCTTTTGGGACATTCCTGATGTTGGATCAAATGAGGAGCTTCATAGGATCACGGAATTTTTCAAGGAAGTTATTAGTCCGAAAGTCGAGGACTTTATTACATTGATCAAGAGTAATTATATCACATTTGAAATAAGTCTTTAAAAGGATTTACTATCTGTGGTGTGATCGATGTTGAGGGACTTTAGATGATTTAAAAGAAATTTTTTTGAAGTCAGCCAAAATTGTTTTGCCTCAGCTTGATAGTGCTTCAGCAATCACTATTTCTGGTAGTGGAGCGATATCAGGAAGCAGTTGACATTGTTTATCAGGCTTATTATCAAACTAAGTTTGCATGGTTTTTTGGACATGTCTGTAAAATTAATAATGCCTGTGAATAATATGAGACAATCAGCGAACAGGAGTTTTTAGTACATTTTTATTGTTGTGCAATGGTGTTGAATGAAAAACAACACTTTATTGTAAAATTCTACTTAACTTAATTAAGAGGTTAACCCTTCCTGTGTGGCAGTGTCCCTGGCATAAAAAGTAAGTATTTTTAAATTTTTTAAGTGAAGGATATATTGCCAACATGTCTAGAATGGCCATTAGGGCAAGTATGCAAAATGAACCAGTATACAATATGAACAGATCATTGTGCACAATTGACACACAATTGAAAGAGAGAAAAAGATTGATGGAGACAAAGAGACCAACCATACAAAAACCACTTACCCTTAGTACCATTGTTTCCACTTTTCACCATACTCATGTTTTAGCAATATTTAGTACATCTACAAAAACATTCTGCAATAAAAAGTAAGTATAGACTCACGTCAATGTGGGAGAGACAAGAACTTAGAGGATTGCAAAGGTGATGTGGGGTAGGTTTTGATTCGATTGTATCAGCATGCACCCTTATTGCTCCCTTGTTCAACTTTCTATACAGCGTCAATCTCAACATGTTGATTGACTCTGATGTCAATAAAATGGTCTTTTGATGCTTCAATGACACAGGTTTAAGCACATTAATGTTAAGCATTTATTATTGCTAGACTTGCTCTAGCAAGATGATACATTCATCCTCTCTCTGGAAGGCAAATTCTACCATACTCTTTTTCAAATCCAACTCACCATCAATCAATCTGCACCGTTTTGACAACCCCACAGTCAAGCCCATTATCTTGGGAGGATGATCTCTGCACCAGCTGCTACAAAATTGCCTCTCTCTTGTTGTTGGTGGTGTAGCACTGTTTCTTTGTCACATCACAATAATCAAGGGCTTTATGTAGAAATTTTCAATGTTGTGAAGATGTAGATGTAGGTCAGGTGGAGTAACTACATTTGGTGGTGTTGCTAACAATGGAAGTGGATACAGGGGGTAGTGGTGGTGGTAGCACAAAATGTCATAAAGACATGCAAGGTGTTAGAATTACTGTAACAACTATGATGCATTTTTTATTTTGAGTATCTTTCTGGAGGGTGAGTGTTCAATGATTCACCAAATTTATGTGTGACAGATATACCTAGCCCTTGGCTGATTCTCTCAAATATAAAGATACCAGCCAAAAATTACTGAAAAATGGCACACCTTTGTAAATGTATATCTAAATGGGTTTTAATAATATAAACAGAATCTCGATTGATCTGTATAGCCAATGAATTCTTTTCAGTGTCAGCAAAGGCTTATTTTCTACATAAAAATGAGATGCTGGTGAAAATTCTCCCAAAATATCAAAAAGAATGCAATTGTATCATATAGTGCTAATAGCTAATTAAAGTTTTATATTTTTGAAAGTAATATAGCCAATAATTCTCTGTAAAACTGAGGCTTTGCCAAAATTTTAGCTGAGAAGTTGGGTTATTGAGTGAGATATTCCCCAAAGACTTCTCCTCTGCGGGACGGGTACGAAATAGTTGAGACCACATTTTAGATTATTCAAATGATGGACAAAATATTCACATCTTCATGCCTCATTTTTAAAGTCACTGAATAATACTTTAAATGATAAATTAATCAGTGGCAATGGTAGTCGGTAGGTGGTGTAACAAGAAAAACAGTACTATAGCAACTACAGAGTAAAACTACATGCTACACTGAAAGCTCACCAAGGAAGGGAAATATGTTGGGAAATCATAAAGGCAGATAGAGCTCTAATTTCTAAATAGAAACCTCAAATGTACAACAAATGCTTATAACTTAAAATAATCAAATCATAAGATTTGTGTGAGCCGAAGTCATTTCAAATTTCACATCATTTAAGCTTTCTTAGAACCTAGGAGGGAAAGAAACATGTTGAATGCAATCTGTACGGCATTGATGTACGGAATACGCCACTTGTTCGACACAAACTTAAAGTTGATGAGGTGAACCAATGGCCACACTTTCCAAGACCCTTGACAAGCAGTCAGGAGGTCATTTTTAATCTTGTTACCAATTGTATTAATGGAGTCTCCGTTAACCAGTCCGAGATAAGTGAAAAATACACTCATGAAAATAGGGCACCAAAATAACTGATCAATGGCAACTTTGGAAAAGACTGGGACAGCGTCTGTTCCCGGGATTTGGCTATCGAGCCAGTTGTAGAAATAATGTCCAGAAGGACCATGGTAGATGAATCCAAAAAAAGATAGGGTTGCAAGACGCTTCCAGTCAACGGGACCTCCTGCAATAAAAATCTAAGTCGATTCATTGAGATTACGGGTAAATGAAGCCCAGAGTGTTAGAATAGCGCTTTCAAAATTTCTTTAACTCGGTACTTATCAAACATACCTGAGCAAGCAAATCCCCTAAGAGCCAGCCAACAAGAGAAGTCATTGCCTTGGTAAAAATCGGCTTTTTATCTAATGCCTCTGAATATGCATCGAGTCCAGGAATAGCGCCACCACGGGTTATCTTGGGATCGCGGAACAAGGGAATGACATCAGCTGCATTCTTCTGTCTGAGAGGTGATTTACTAATAAGTGCAGGCTTAGAGAGACCCCTTGATTTCGTTACGGCCGGAGTGACACCAAACGCTTGCGTCGCAAGACATGATGATACGATGATGGTAGTGAAGAGTTTCATGGTTGACAGATCAAGATAATAATACACTTTATACCAATAATTATTTCTTGAAGGTTATCAAGTGTCAGATCGGCAACTCTGTCTGTCAACACCAGTATGTAGAGAGATATGTACGTATCCAAAATTTGGATAAGGTTCAACAAGCGTGGGTTCGATTATGTAGACCTATGGCATCCTGCTCTTCCGCTCTTGAGAGAGAGATAGTGAGAGAGGAGCCATGTTGAAGTTGGGGGAAGTTTTAAAAAATCTAAAGCTATGTATGATGTCAACTGAATGATCTTGATAGTTTTTTTTCCCCCCTGATATCTAGTTTTGCCTTTTCACAATAATTTATCTTAACCCCTTCATGTTTAATCAGACTCGATTTATGATTTATCTTGCATTCAGATCATGTCAAATGCAATTAGTTTTAGATATACCATAACTTATTTTTTGTTTTATTACTGACCTTATAATACTCCAATTTTTTAGCAATTAATGTGCAGCTGAATCTAGTAACATAATGCATTACTTCCTGAGAATAGTCTAAAATGTTCTTTTTTCATCTGTGTCAGTGCTGTTCACTGAGGCAAATCTTGTTCTCAAAGAAATTCATTTGTTGCCAGACATGAACAGACCAATAGTGCCTATCCACGTGATTACGACTACAACTCCTCAATCTCATTGTAAAACATATTCTACGTGGAATGATAAAACTGATGCTGATCTAAACCATTTCCTTTTAGGCAAGCTATGAAAAATTCCTCACTTTTTACTCTGCTATAGACATATCTTTCAATGAAAGATAGTGTGAAAGAGCTATTGTTCGAGACACAATAAATAGTACCTTGAATTTGGGTATGCTGCGATGATGGGCCATTTCGCATGAGATCATTTCAAGAACCAGCATGAATGATATGCTTTTTTGATCATACAGAATATCTTAGAGGAGATTCTTAAATTCTTGTTTGAAAAGATTGTTCATGAAAGAATTTGAATATAATATAAATGGTTACATTCATACTTCATGAAAACAATACAAACAAAGATATTTTACTTTGAAGTCTTAGCAAACTTCTTAGCATGCTTAGCTCGTTCTTTTTCTAGCTTCTTTTTCGAACTTTTAGTCACTTCTGAACCATCTGCCAAATGAGTAGGGAGACCAGTTTCATCATATTGACTAAACTTGCCTTTATACTCGGGCGCTAGCCTAAAAAGATCCTGAGGATCGATATTCATTAAAATGTCACGTACTTTAGCATCTTCACGCTGCTGCTCCAACCGTCGTTGTTTTTCCTTGGCTTCTGCTTCCGTGATCTTTTTCACAGCTTTGTCTTCTTTCAAGCTAACGGTGCGATTAAAGACAAGCCTTCCCTGTTTGGTGGTAGAATCAAAGGTTGTATCTGTATCAACAACAAAGTATCCCAGACGTTCAAATTGAAGTGCCAGATTGGATTTCCATTTGTCTATGTTTGTCTGGTCCACAAGCTCCAAGACACTAGGATCAACAAGAGCATTTGAGTAGACAACTTCACTCTCTGGATTTAGTTCTTCTTCCCACCTGTCAGATGGCTCAGGTTCAGTAAATAAGTGGTTGTATACCCTAACCTCACAAGGGCACCCGTTTGATGGAACCCAGGTGATGTGTGATTTCGGTTTAGCGCGTTCGTCACTACTATCCAAATGACACTCTAACACCTTGATAGATTCATTATCCATTATTACTTTCTCACATATGAGAGTTCCACCATGATACTTTAGTCCAACAGGTTGATTTCGGGTAAGTCGAAAGTACAAAGGATCATCTTCCAGTCTAAAGTCGTCTGAATCGATGTATATTGTCTCCGTTAAAGTAACAATATGTGATCCATAGGAAGGATCAGTGGGTGAGTTCTGCACTTGAAAGGACATGGTCTCTGGTCCACCCCTTGCAACCTCTTCACCAAAGTTGGTAATGAGCACCTTGATAGGAGTCAAGACAGCCATGGCACGACGAGTACAATCTGCCAAAGTCAATCTTGCCACCTGAAATAGTTTTGCCATTTCAACAACGTTCATGGCACGAGTGGCTCCAACATCATTACAAAAGTTGTTGATAATCTCCTTGGTATATCCTCTTCGACGCAGTCCACTGATGGTAGGCATACGTGGATCATCCCACCCACGTACATGTTTTGCTTCCACCAGTTTGAGTAATCGCCGTTTGCTTAATACAGTATATTCCAGGTTAAGTCTGGACATTTCGTACACTTTAGGACGGTACATGTCCAATGCCCATAGGATCCAGTAATAAGGCTCTCTCCTGGTCTCAAACTCCAAGGTACAAATAGAGTAATCAATCCGCTCGAGTGAGTCACATATTCCATGTGTGAAATCATAATTTGGATAAATGCACCAGCCTTTTCCCGCATGGGGATGAGGGGTATACCGAATTCGATACGCAACCAAATCATACATGTTGGGATTGGCCGACTCAAAATCCATCTTGAGACGTAATGTCAAAGTTCCCTCCTCATGCAACCCCATTTTCATCTCCTGAAACAATTTCAGATTTCTCTCTACTGACGTATTACGATTTCTTCCTGGCAGCACCTCTTCACTTGGAATAGGTGCCTCTAAGTTTGGATCCTTTCCCAAAGCGCGCGCCGCACTTCTCCGCTTGGCCAAATCACGCTGCATCTCCATTTCAGCCTTGGTCATATCACAGACATATGCCAAACCCTTGCGAATCAACCTGAGAGCCAGCTGATACAAGGTTTCAAAGTTGTCGGAGGAGTAGGTCGTACGCTCAGGCAGCCATCCCAGCCACTCCAAATCCCTCCTAATTGAGTCAATGTACTCCACGCTCTCTGCATCGGGATTGGTGTCATCGTATCTGAAAATCGTCCGTCTCTGCTCTATGGGAACACCCAATTTCTCGAACGCCAAGCGAAAGTTCATGTTCATGCTCTTGGCGTGGCCCACATGGAGATAGCCGTTTGGCTCCGGTGGAAATCGCGTGCGAACAATGCCATTGTTGATTGAGGCGTGTTCAGCGAGGAGATCGGGAGAGTTGATGGCCCATTCGAGGTCACGGGCGGCCAGGGCATTCGTCAAGGGGGCGGCTTCTGTGGTCGTGCTCATGGTTGGAGGATGACAAGAAACTGTACTAGCCCGGGCGATGGCCAGATCTAGTGACAGTTGGGTTCGATCGAGTTCTTTCTCTATGTGTCCTCTCTAACACTAACACATCCGCTCTATGTTGACACGTGGAAGAATACATACCTACGGTAGAAGGTAGCAACCATATAGCATTAATGATGATGCCTGCAACGTCATTGACCATTTCTGTATGGTCGTCTAACCTTTGTGAATAATACAAAAGACATGAAAAAAGTGAGATGCCACATGTGAAACACAAATTGTAAAATGTGATTTCTCAGAGAGGTAAAAATTCAAACGTTTTCAAAATGGGTGCCACTAGACCACAATGGTCATGATGTTACTGATATCATCATTGTGCCCATATGGTTGCTAACATAAATTTAAATGGGTAGTGACTAGTTCAAACTGGGTAGAAAAAAATCCCCATTTGTGCAAAGCCACACATTTTTCAAAGCTTCCATACAGAGAGACTTTTTACAAAGTAACTGCTTATGCCAAATTCCCCAGTTGTAACTGGGAATCGCTTAGATCAGCTGCTGTATGTGGCAACAGGCACCTGTTTGAAATTTTCAATATGTTTGGCTCATAACTTGCCCAATCAAGGCACTAGTCAGTTGCAACTGGGTAATCACCATTTCTAACTGGTTCATTTGGCAAAAATGGTGACTGATGATTTATAACTGGCCCCCAGTTATAAATTGTTACTAGCATGTATGCACTGAATTTACTGTGGGCTAAAATTACTCTAGTCTGTCCCAGAATATATTGGAGTTATTTTTCTTATATTGGGTTTTAATTGTGCCAAAGTTCACTTCTTGGTAAAAATACAAAGTTGATCCAGGAATTCAATGTGTGAAAAATTATTGAAACCTACATTTGGCCTATGTATGATTCAAAAATTAGAAGATGAGCAATTAGGAGACACACTAAATTTGGCAATGTGTCACAGCTGCCCAACAGACAATTACTACAGACCCTCCAACAAATCCCTCCATTACCATATACTTCTACTTGTTTTTTGCAGTTTTCAACTGTCAAAAAATATTTTAGAGTCTGGCTTGTAAAGAAAACCAAGAAAAGAAGGCTAACTCTAATGCATCTTGAGACAAAAATAGGAGTCAAACTCTAATTTATCTTGGGATAGAGTAGTATTATGATTATTTTACTATACTATAACTTGTTCGAGATTCTATACTAGTGATAGTGCAAGGGCGCACTTGAAAATGTACCCTTGTACCATTGCTTATTTGTCACACCAGTTAGGCAGTATATTGCATCAATCAATAGAGTGGTTTTACCTGGCATTTTGCTCACCCTATCGCATTATTGAAAATGACTAAATTTTTAATTGCTGGAATGACCCGAAATTCCAATGCAGGCTCAATGCTCTGCTGACAACTGTAATAAAAGTGGTATTTTCTACATATCCTTACCACTCTCAATGCTCCATTGTTTGACTGGAAAAATGATGCAACAATCAAAAAGATTCGTGCAACAACAAGATGGGGAAGCAATCTAAGAGAAGATTGAAAACTGGTTGCATTCACAATGGCCCAAAGAGAAGCACCAGTTCTTTCATAAGAGCCATCCATCTCAGCCACAGATATGTTGGTTTTCTTTTGTTTTTACAAAACAACATCAAAACTAGTTTGTTAACCTACCAACTAGCAATGTGCTTTATTCATCCTTTGATGATGACTGTCACAGTTAATCCAAACGATGGTGATATCAGTTAATTAGTTAACTTAGTAAATTACCACTACTACTCTAACACAATGTGGCAGACGAGCGTCTTTTAAATTGCCGCAAGGCAGCAATGCCGCGTCTGGGCAGCAACGCCGTGGCGTTCTTTAGCAAATGCTGTGAAAGGTGTGACCAGAGACAATACTTGAAACAATGTAAACATAGAAAACATAAACTAAACAAATCAAACAAAAGTCGTACACATAAATAATCATAGAGCTCCTAAAGATGACTAAAATTGCGTTCCGAAAGGGCTCATCAAATTCCATACCAAACTAATTCCTCACTCCAATAAGTTGATTTATCCACAGCAATCACCCGAGTCACCATCCTCCGTCAATTCTATTGACCTTCCTCATCCGAGCTCGTTATGGCAATAGATGTAGGAATCAGTTGCCGCTTATCGGCATCCTGAGATACTTGACACTTAAAAGGGAGGATCAGGCGGTGCTTTGCCTTCTCATCAACTCGTGATTGCAATCAGACAGTGTTGTTAGAGAGATCACTTACTGATTGAACCTGCTCGTGCCATCTTCATGTAGACAGTGGTTGGTGAAGACTATCGATGGGCTGAACCTAACCAATGACTCAACCCTGTCATCGTCACAGTCCTTGTAGGACAAAAGATGCTCAAGATGAAAGTCATCCAGCGCGACCAGAGTGGATAATGGTCTAGTGTCTGGGTCTTT
>JALLAW010000209.1:0-15754 GCA_036939535.1 Cyclotella kingstonii | reverse complement strand
AGATTTTGGTAAAAAATGTGTAAATAAAGTTTGGTCGAATTTCGGGAGCGCTCCAATGACATGCTAGTGAAACAGCATATCAAAGCTGAAGGCTAGTGTGAAGGTGCGTACTTACTGTCGACTGCGACTAAAGCTCCGGTGGCAAAAGTGCAGGCTTTAATAATACGGTCGAAGTCGTCAGACCTGTCTTCATCAAAGAGAGAAGTGCGCAATCGGTTTCCAAGGAACAGGCTCATTCGCTGCATGACTGCGTTGGCGGTAGGGTTTTGACTGAGGTAAGTTTAGATTGAATGCTGTAGCATTCCAACATCTCTTAAAACACTTAATGAGTAAACTCTGTGCAAATATCATGTATTACGTTGGCAGGCTGAGGATAGCGACAGAGCCAGTGTTTATCGAAGAGGATTGCTACTGTGTTGGCTGACATGTCTGGAAGTTGGATGCTTTCCGGCCAACCCATGCAGATATCCATAATGGTGAAATGGTGAATGGGGAATGAGATTTGTTTCCCATGAAGCTGATAATAAGCAAACCATTCCCCGCAACAATCAATCTAGATGGTTGTCCATGCGGCTATGAGTCATTGTGGATTGATGAGTGGAATTTAACCATGCTGTTGTTTGTTTGTGGGCTTCTATCGTTTGCAAACGTCACAAACTTTTGGAAATTCTTCGATGTCTTTCCGTGGGGCCCAAGTGAAGGTTTGCTCGATTGTTGCTTTCAACTTGGAGCTACCGAGTTGTATTGTTGATATGATACCACTCCAAAATGCGAGTTTGAAGGGTGGAAGGTATCAACATTTTTCCGTTTCAGCTCACTAACTTGTGTTGTAAGCTTACTGGTTGTCAACTCTGAATGTTTTTGTCTTTCCATTATTCGTTTTGGATGTTGGTTAGGTCTAGTGGAAAGCTATGATAATTTCTGTCATTGTTGTCGAGAGAATTGATCTCTTCCACTAGTGTTTTTGTCTAGTTTTTCATTGGAACACGTATTAGTGCGTCTGCTCTTGCATTGTTTTATCCTGCAATACGCACTAACTGCGCATTGTACTCTTCATCCAACATGAGTTTTTGATGGAGAATGCGAAGAGAAGTGTGATTTTCGTCAAGAAAGGTGAGATTCATATGGTCTGTGTAAATTATAATGTGGCATCCACTTATAATAATGTGAAAGTGCTTACATGATGTCATACACGCTAACAATTAGAGGGGCTAGATTTCCTGCTCGTCCAGGTATGTGGTTGTAATGAAGTTCACCATCCCTACAAATTGTCTCACCTGTTTCACTAATTTAGGTTATTTAATATGAAGAATTGACTATTCTCTTTTCCAAAGGATCGTATCCATTGGGGGTATGTTGAAAACCTAAAAATTCAGCTGTTTTTCCAACAAAAGTTGACTTGATGGCATTTAACTGTATCCCATCCCCCCTCGCAGATGAAGCATCTCATCCAGAATCTGTAGGTGTTTTTTGAATGTGCTCTCTTTTACGTGAATAATGTCATTGATTTAGAGGGTAGATTCTGCATTTGTAATTTTCATTATGTTAAAGACAATAAAAACCCTGTTTTGAAATAAGTCTGTCATAGGTGAGATTCCCATAGGAAGTATGCCAGACTAAAAGAAACCAAATTCGAATACTATGTTGAGATTTTCCTTTGTTCCCTTGTCATTTGGGATTCTCTGGTACCCCACATTTTGATCTAACACAGTTATGTATGCGAATCTTTTGACACTGAGTACAATTTGTTCAACTGAAGGTAAGAGATTTAATTTCATGAATAACTGATTATTCAATCTGCAGAAGTCAGAGACTAATCTGATTTGGCCATTGCTATTTGCCACTCCAAAACCAGGCAAGGCCCACTCTCTTTCTTCAATTTCTGCTGCTGACAATTCACAAAGTACTCCATTTCCTCCTGACGGTATACCTCTACTTTTACTGCTACCTTGTCTTTGATAGGAGGATATATTTCCCTAGAAAGATTTTTTATCTGGCTTGAGTCTGATGGTGGCCTCCTTTCCTGCATAATGCCTCTTACAACCTTGGATAACTCTGTTTTTTTCATTAAAACTGATAGTAAGGCACTCTTTTGTTCTCATACTAAATGTGAGTATTTTGTAGTGGCAATTTCTTCTAGGTTTGGCTTTTCGTACTTATCTGCTTGTAGCACTTCAGTAGCATATATTTCTTCATCTAAGTCTTGTGTGTCATCTATGAGTGTGACAATGGCTGTGGCATCCTCATCACATGTATTGGACATCATGTTCTCTTGGATCTTAAATAACCGAGATGTATTACAGACATTTCTTGGGACCATGTTAGTGGAGTGAGTATCTCCTAAAGAGATTGTTTTGGATCTCATACTTGTATCAATGTTCATTTCAGACACAAATTCTTGTCCTAGAAAAACGTCATGTTTGAAGGAAGACTGTTTTGGAAGCATAGAGCAAGTCAATGCTAATTCCCACTATTTAGAGAGTTTTGGTAGCTTGGTACTGACGCATCTGACGCGACGTGTAGGAAAAAATGTACCAAATGCTGTTTTGTAGGTGACTATCTCATTTTCTGGGATAACCTCTAACTTTGATTGAAGGTGCATGGCCGTGCCTCACTTGATGAGGGCTTTTCCTGAGGAGCAATGGTCAATCAGAGCGACCGCAACAGTAGGTGAGGTTGACTGCATCGTGAAGGCATTGGGGGTAATGGGGTAATGTTTGGATGATCTCCCGTCGTCAATTACCATTAGATCATCTGAAGAGTCGAATGGTGGCTGTTGTCATCACATTCTTCCCTCTCCTCATCTATATAATCTAATAACACATTTACCTACTCACTTTTCTTTTTCTCATCCTTCTTTTAATTTCCTTTTGATAACATCTTTTCTTCTAACTTGTCCTCTTTCTTGGAATTTCGAGGGTTATCTAGGCAGCCTTTCCACTCGTTCTTTCCGACGCGTGTTTTGCAGGGATTAGATTTTCCCCTATTTCCTGATTTAATTTTGTCCTATTTCTTTCATTTCTGCGACTTTCTTTGCCTTTACTTTCAGCCTCAGCGATCTTACTATGATACTTTGAATAAATGTCTAGCTACTTCATATCAGCCAGGATCTTCTCCTTGTCGTCTAGGTCCTCTTCACCATCTTTGAAATACTCAGCTTGAGATTGAATGGGCATTATGCACATCAACTGCGCGTTGATTTCTGCGTCGAAGAAGGATTCGCTTCCTCAGACATGTAAGTAATTTCCTGATTGATCTTGAAAGTCTCCCTGCTACCTCCACTACTGGCATTGTCCGGGGATATTCTAACACTCTTTCCATGGCTAATTGTTGTTCCTTGAAGGCTCGCTTCCCTAGTACTTAAGCTGCTCGTCTCTGCATCATGACGATGAATTCGTTACAGAAATGATACTGTATCAATATTCTTTGTTTGGCCACGATCTCTGACCATTTTTCTTTATATATTCTATCTAAAGCATGTAAGATAAATAGGCTAACTTCTTATCATTCAAAGTCCAAAGATCGCAGGGATGTCCCAGACCAATGACAGTCCGAATCAAGGTGACTACGTTGGCCTTGCTGTTTCCCTCTCTGAAAACATTGATGTATTACTTAACTGTGTCCTGCCCGTCAGGAAGTTTATTTGCACCTTATCATTGTTCAGCCTGGGAGCTTTGTATTTCAAAACTGCACCCTCGCTCTTGGGCTCGTGGTCCTTTATAGCTCTGGATGGATTTGCAGTTGCTCTGATCTGGCATTGTTTTTACCCGTAGATTTAGATGAATAGGAAGGATTAATCCTTTTCTGCGTTTTTTGCAAGTGATCAATATGTCTTATTCACAGGAGATAAGGAATTGTAATTGTAGTCTTAAACTAATTGAATGTAATAGTTGTCCATAAATGAATTAATGATTAATAGCATTCATTTGTAGAAGAAAGCAATGTCATCAAGCGCACCAGATCTAAGACTTGGATCATAGATTGTATGATACCGTAGATAGAATTGTTGGCACAGTGTAGTAATCGTAAGAAAGTGAGTAAAATATACATGTAAGATACTTAGCCAAGGTACGTCACACCACGAGGGCACCCTTGGCAACACCTCTTTCCCCCACGGCCCCATCAACCTGATCTGGAACTTTTACTAAAGTGGCATCAGATCCCAACAAGGCAAATAAAACTTGCTCTAAATGAACTGTGGGGCGACTCCAACGAGTCCGCAATCACTCCTGCACTAAGCAAGGCTCATTTGAGTGGTAGAGCAAAAGAAAGCTCCACTTCTCTCGCCTCCTTTTCATGATCTGCCAGTGTCACCTTGAAACATGGTCACTATGGTAGCCTTGGCCTTGTGCAACATTATGACGTAGGATTTGAGCGTGCGTCGAGCGTTTTCATGAGGGTGATAATTTCGAGCGTCATGAGTTCACAGCCAAGGTGAGTGGTTGAAATGCCGTGAGTGGGAGTGGTGATGGCAACTGCTGGTGATGGAGACTGAATATTTGGAGACGGTGAAGGGGGTTAGGGCGCGACAGGGGGAGGCACATGAGGAACACGTATTACATTTTTATGCGTCTCTCATTTGATATGTAGGTATGAATTTTCGGATGTGACTGAAGTTTTGGGGGTAGTAATTCTGGCACGCTCAATAATTCGAGCACTTCTCATGGGGCCAACATGGGAATTTTTTTGAAACAACTATCGCATCCGAATGGGCAAGTTGAAAAAAGCTATTTTTGAAAGTTCATATATCTTCCAACATTAGTCCGATCATGACAATTTTAGCTGTTTAGAACCAAAAGGAAAGAACGATGCCTCTGCATGTTAAAAGTGTGGCGTAAAAAATCGCTAGCAATAAATCGTTGTAGGTGGTTTCTCAGGTGTAATTCAATGAATATTCGTCCAATAAGTACAGTTGAGAATCCATCAAACTTGTCTTATTAAGACAAATCCAGTTGTATAGATAATGATTGGCTTAATCATTTCTGAGATTTGGACGAACGATCACTAAATTTCTTGCAATTATAAAAACAAGAGTAGCAGTCTCTACTGTGTATGTAGATTATTATTATAGTGAATCTAAGGGGCGTTCTCAACAAAAGTATGGTCGGATCCGACTAAAAAGTACGATAAAAGTAGGATCTCTATTCTAAAGTCAGAGTCTCATCCTATCAACTGAGGTTGTATCTGACATTGCGAGGATATGGTAGGACCAATGTTGACCAAAAACGTCCAAAAAATATGTAAACTTTTGTATGAAGTGTATAAACTTTCACCACTTGCCCGTGCAATGTTAACCAGTAATGTCTCATGTATAACCTTAAATAATTGTATATAGTAATAGTTACTTCATACTTTTTAGTAAACAGAGCAGACATTTTAAGACCCAATTCATAGGCATGATACCCTTCTTTTCTAAGAAGATGATGTCATTGCTTCACTGGAGCTAGACATAGCAGTGATTATCAATCACTCATGGCAAAAATTGCGTTCAATGTGGAAAGCATTGAATGCCGAGTATAAGGCTGCATTCACAAGATTCACCTTGTCAGGAACAAAGCACACGTCTAACCTTTATATGTTTTGCAACGGCAAGCAAGATGTGTATTTCCTCAGAAAGAACTTACATCTTTGTCCCAGATTGACAGGAACCATTAAGGCTGATTTACCTAGTGACACTTTCGTTGAAAGTGACAATTTGGCTGGCCAAATGTCTCAACTTATGCCCAAGTCAAAAACCCTATGAAAACACTCAAAAATGATGAAAAAGACGGCTGAGGCAACAGTGGCTATTGCCGATAAAATTCATGACATTCACTAAACATGCAACATTCGCCAAAAGAAGAATTGAACTGCTTGAGAAATCAGAGTGGTGTCAACAAAAGGAAGAATATCGGAAGGAGCGTGAGCATCTATTCAGTGAGTGTGAAAGAATTCAAGAGAACATCTCTCAAATTCGAAAAGAATTGAAGTAGAAAACTTTCGAGATCACTCGCCCAGAACTACACATGGACATCGATGCATTGACAAAGCAAAAGCATATCATGGACAAAAAAATCGGATTGGTTTGATTTATTCTTTTAAAATCGTTCGGCGTTTTGCCTTGAATGAATGAGTGATAGTGTATTTTTGTCCGCAATTATTTACTAAATATTCGAAAAGTTATGTCAATATTGCGAAAGCTTTTCGTCTAAATTATGTAATATATTTATTCTCTTACACAATGTATGCGAAAAGTTATGTAAGATAATAGCGTAAAGTTACGTAATAATACGCGATTTTACGTACATTTTTTGATTGTTTAAGGTGATAGCGTAACATGTTCCTAACTTTAGTGCCATAGTACGTAAAGTGTCGAAAAAATTGCGTAATTTTATTTAAATTTTTTGTCAGTAATTGGTGGATTATTTTAAGTTGAATTTGGAATGATGATCGAAACCAAACCAATCCCTACATACACAAAATAGAGCGTTATTTTATGTAAGGTATAAGTATAGTGCGGTATACCTTATCCGACCTCTACTTTTTTGGCGTGTATTTAGAATGAGGCGGACCCGACTTTTTCCGAGGTCAGATCTGACCTCTGTCAAAAATCGCCCAAGCCGCGTTTTAGGTGCAGGTCGGATCCGATCTCCAACCTCGAAGCAAAAAAGTCGGATCCAATTTGTTTAAAGTGCTGCGCCAATTAGTAGAGATCGGATGGGGTATACCATACTGTAGTATAAATCAAGTCACAAGATCACGTATGTAGAAACGAACGAAAGTCTGCCGTAGTCTTCGTCAAATTAACGTATCTTTACGTCAGGCTATTGTTTATTTTACGTCATTATTCATACGGCAACTCGTTCAATTTCGACGAAAGTATGACGTAAGTTTACGCTAAATTGACGAAAGGTACGGTAGGTTTTGTCAAAAATATGCTATCTCTGACAATTTGACGAAAATGTACCGCAGTCTACGCGTAATTGAAGAAAATTTGCCGCAGTTTGCGCCAAATATACGTAAACTTTTGTCAATCTCGATCATCACTTTCGTCAAATTTACACCATCTCAAATGATTCTTCCGTTTGAAATACGTCTTCAAAAGGCTGGTAATCGCATGAAGGAACTTCTTTATGCCTTGTACAACTCACAAGACATTTCGGTACGAGACATTATCAACACTGGCAGAGGGAGCATTAAGAAAGGACTTGCTTCCCTCCGTAGCATCAACATCAACACTGGTCCAGATACTCTTTACTACTATCATCAACTTCAATTCGAGTTTTATCATGAAAACGGTAAGTTGTGGATGACTTACATTCTCAGCTCGCTAATGAATAGAGATGATACATACTCTAATCGTTCTATTTTAAGAATCCTAACGAGAATTTTTCACTCTAGAAGAGGCTTAATACAAGTATTTTTATTTGAACTTCAAATATACCTCATTTAACTACCAAGAACTCAGCAGAATCTACTTCCTCCATGGAGGTAGATGGGATGTTTATTCCTGAACTATTTAAGAGCAGATTAAGACTATGGATTTTCAAGTTGATGGTATGAAAGAGATTTTGCATGCCTTCGTTCGTGTCATATCTGTGAGACAGACAAGATCATCAACTACACATCCCACTTAATTTACAATGCACACTCTGTAGATTGCTCTATTCTTATCCACGACTCTGCCATTTGGCCCAACTCAGCCTCCTCTACTGAGATGGACAGTTTTTAGTTGTATCCGACCTGTAAGTGGAGCACTTAAAACGCACCTAACCTATAATTACTATTGACGTTGAAGGAATGCCCCTCTCACTCAAGAGTGTGTGAGAGAGAGAGGTGAAAAAAATAATTGGAGCACTTTTATCTAGTACCAGGCATCCTAAGACGGCAGGGTACTGCATCACATGATAATCATTTCGGAGGATTTTTTTCTGGTCTAAGCATGTGGAGTTAGGAGAAAGCAGGAAGCTGGAAGTACATTTGAAGTAGAAATAGCTGAAAAGGAGTCAGCAACTGGTCAGGAAGCATAACCTTAGGATAGAAGGACTGTTCAAAAAGGTTAGGAACTAGATGTGTAGAATTGAAATATCTGTTGTTTTGTTGTTTTGTGTTGTTACACGTTGTACTCGTTAATTACCAGCAAAGAGCTGAGAATCTAAAATACAAAAGACCAACGCCTCGATGCGTCATTGCTGTGATACATGACGGCAAGTGAAAAGACCTTTGTCTGCCACATGATAGTTTAGTAGTGGTTATTTTATAACATAAATTAAATTAAATTAAATTGGAGCATTTTTTTTGCAAAAGACGTTCTCGACTGAGAGTTTATTGATGGAATCTCTCCCCTGAAGTTGGAGTCTATTCCTACCAAGAGAGTTCGGATCCGAGATTTTGAGGATATGGTAGGTTCAATGTCGGCCCGAAAATATCCAAAATATATACATAAACTTCAATACAAAGTGCAAAAACATTCGTCATGTGATTGGGCAATGTTAACTAGTACTACCTCGTACTCATCCTGAAAAATAGTTACCTCATATTTTACAAAAAACCATGGCAGGAGACCTCATTGCATCTTCCATCCCGCTACCAGACACAACTGTATACTCCTGTAAAATAGAGGTAAAGGCAGAGGAATCTCCACTCCTCCTACGTTGTTGGTATTGATCAGCAGAAAGAGCAGCCAATTTGAAAATACTAGATCTAGTCAAGAGCACGTCGTCAGATGACATATTGCTCTGCCCAATCTCTTGCTATCTCTATGCAGAGATGAGAGTTTGTGAAAAATGTGAATCTCTCTTGCCTCTTGCCGAAGTGTCACACCACACAGATGACATCATACAATATCTTTTTGCTTTTGGATACTCTTTCTATCATATGTCTAAAAAGTACGAAGTAAAAATCGTGCCTCTAGAAAATGCCTATGGAGGGTGAGGGTGCTCACTCGCATTGAAAGGACAATTTTTAGAGGTTCATAGGAATCGTTCAGGGTAGTTGACCCTACATAGATGTAGACAATAGTCCTTTGTTGTATAAACCTGGTAATCGTTCTTTTAGAACACCCCTCTTTTACCTCTATGTATGTCGAATTGATTGGTCGATTCCTACGATGTCTACGGTTTTTTATTTTGATGAATTTCGTTGAGCAAGCCAGTAAGCACTCTCCGTCCTGCTATCATCTAATTTCACAGACAACGTTCGAAAGATTCAATCTTTGTCGAGATTTTCTTATGGTATAGATTATTAAAGAGGAGCTTCTCTCTACAGCATAATTTTCTATGCAGAAGCTACTTTGAACGGCATTTATATATTTTATTTCTACATACCATTGTAGGTACTTATGTAATCATATACTATACTTACTATAATCCTGTTGTTTCAGCTTGGACTTCTCAGCTTAAATTATAATTTTAAACCTTAATAAATTATAATCCTACGAGTTACGTGACTCCAGCCAACAATCTGCAACATCAATACTGTGTCTTACCATGAAAAGAGAGTTGGACTGTCTCGCCCAATTTCTGCAAAATTGACATGATATCACCCCAAAATCGCAAAAATGGGGTTCATTCAACTATGGATATCTCAACCGATATTTTGCAGATTCTGTTCGTATTTGTTGCATTGGGTATCTTATCTAACGTACTTCAATGTTATACCAACATTTTGAATTCCTTGTGACTTTCTCTGTAGCTTGTAGAGTAAAATGTGAAATAGGCCATCAATGCAAAAATACCTTATTTGACAACTTCTGTGTAGCAAAAATTAGGGCATAAGCCCTGTTTCATTGGAAAACCCGTTGAAAAACTGCATAATTACATAAAAAGTTGATTTTTATATTACCAACTCTTATAAAGTTATGGCCATTTAAAAAATAGTCATACAAAACACAGAGTAGTAGTGACCGTTTATTGAAAGCTTAACATTTTTAAATTTGCCACTCAGTTTTTTTATGTAAGACCACTTTTTTGCTTCTATGTATGTTGCACTTGAATTGTCGATTCCTAAGCATTTAACGTTTTTCATTTTAATGTAGTTCAGGGAGTGAGTCAGTGAGCACTTTCCCTCCTGCAATCATCTATTTTCAAAAACGACATTCAAAAGCTTCAATCTTTGTCGAGATTTTCTGATGGTATAGATTAATGAAGAGAAGCTTTTCTTTACAGCAATATTTTTTATGTAGAAACTACTCTGAACAGCATTTCAATATTTCATTTTTACATGCTACTGCATGTTCTGATTTAATTATGTACTGGCATAATCCTGTTTGTTTCACTTAAATATTATTTTTCAATCTTGACACATTATGTTTCTGTGAGGTTGATAACTGTAGCCAACAATCTGCAACATCAGTACAGTGTTTTACCGCATGATGGGACTATCCAACTGTCAGCCAGAAAATTTTGGACACCATTGTGAGAATTATGTGGAATTCAAATGATACCACTCCAAAGCTTTGATGAAATGGGGCATATTCAACCATGAATATTACAGCCATTGTTGGCAGATTTCAATTGCATTTGTCATGTAGCCAAATTTTGAAGTCCCTTTGACTTTCACCTTAGCTTGTGAAGGAAAATGTACAATAGGCCAAAAATGCAAAGGAATCTTGTTTAATAACTTTTCTAGTAGTAATTAGAAAACGGGACTACATTCATTGAAAAACACACTGAAAAAGTATGTAGTTGCATATAAGTTCATTTTTCCACACCCAATGCTTATAAAGCTATGGTAATTTGAAAAAAAGTAGTTATACAAAAAAAATCAGAGTGGTATTCTCTATGACTTTCCGAGAAGCTTGAAATAAAAAATGAACGTTACATCCTACACTAACAGTATGCAACACTTTGGAATCTAGAGAGGTTACAAATAAGCAATTAAATTTTATGTAACATATGATGAACTCTCTCATGTTTATACTTAGAGTACTCCTAGTATTTACATACTGCTATGGAACATAGAGGTATCGATATATTGATTCCAACATTTCTTGTATCCGCCTATTTCGACGATCCCATATTACAAGAGAACTGAAGTATTTTACAGTTCATGCGATTTGCTGCACACGATCATTTAACAAAATGAATGCCTACGTTGACAAAGAGAACCCTATGGACGAGGAGAGCCATCCATTGTCATCACAACCTAAGCGTGTGGCTGAAGCATATGCTTCGAATAGCAGTAAAAAGTGAGTGATGTTGGTGAATGATCAATTCCCAAGGATTTCGTCGTTGCATGGACGACTTGAATCATTAATAAGAATAACGTCGATTTCACGAGTGTCGAAATCTATGTCTCACTCTCTTTTGTTACTGCAATTCTAATTCAAATCATGATCTTGAAACTTCGATATCGTTACAAATAATTCAGTACGTTGAAAAAGTTTGGATTTTGTATCCTAGTATTTGTGGTCCTCTCAATACTGGCATCAGGAAGCGGTACTGATACTAAAGATGAGAAATCCTCCCCAAATCTTCGAAATCCTGTTGAATCTGAACATGATTCCACGCCAATAGTCCATCAAGAGGAAGTCGTCAATATTCCGGAGTCCGAGGTGCCGGTTGAAAATGAGAGTGCGATTCCTTCAGATGATGAGGTTTCCAAAGCGGGTTTAGAACAGGAAATGGAGGCTGTAATGGAGGATGTTGACGAAGCAGAAGAAGAAGAAATTGAAATCAATGATTCGAAGCTTGTTACAGCTATTAAGGGTGTAGAAGACAACTTAAAATTTTACCTTGGAAAAGTATTTGGATCTTCTGAAGAGGAAGACGACGACGATGATGATGATGTTTCAGAGGGAGAAGGGGATAAAGATGAGATAAAAGTAACCGAGCAACAGTTAGACCTGATGGCATCTAAAATATCGGAGAAATTAGAAGCAGATGTAAAGAAAGAGTTTCGAGACAAAGCAGATGCGATTGCCGAAGAAAAAATAGATGTGATCGATCAGGTTGTCAAAGAAGATAGAGACCAAGATATGAATGCTGAAAAGGTAAAACGTTCAATCAAACTCGTCGATTTTTACTTTTTGTGCAGACGTCCAATACCAACGCTTTGTTATATAATTTATATAGATCGCTGGTGATGTTGAGGAAGCAGAAAAGGAGGTTTTGGAGGATCTCAAAGATGAAATTGATGAAGCAGCAACTAAGGTAGAGAAATCGATTCCTGATAAAGTGAAGGAAATCAGAAATGATGTAGTGAAAGAAGTTACAGGAAAGACTTTGGTAAGTGTGATGAAAGCTTATGTCAATGCATTTAATTGGTTTACTGTCTCATTAAGATTTCCTTCTGTTTCCTGGAAATCTCTAGGATGACATTGTTTCTAAAAAACATGAGAAAGCTAAGAAGAAGAAAGAGAAATTGAAAGAGCTTAAGAAAATTAAGACCAAAGTTGATCAAGATAATGAGGAAAATAAGAAGTCGCTTGAAGATGAAAGCACGAAGCAAACAGTAGAGTCTGTCAAAAATGAAACCCAACCGGCATTGAATGGAACAGAAAATACTGTCACGGATGAGATTCCTGCCGCGAAAGTCATGCCCACTGATGACGAAAGCTCAAAAGAGTTACCTTCAAAATCAGCTGAGAGGAGTGAAACAGAGTCAGGTACGGAAACAGAAAATGAGACTGAGGAAGAAACAGAAAGATCAGAAGGGGAGGCAAACAAGGATTCCTCTTCCGCTACTGTTCAAAATTGAGTTACAGTATTCCATAACAGATCATTTGTTGGTAGAGAAGTTGTTCCTGAACATCGGATTGGAATTTGTTGACTGATAATAATTAACATCAGTCACATGTACGTAGTATAAAACACGCAACAAGCGAGAGTAAATAAATTAGGAAGATTATCTTTCAATCGAAAATACTCCTGCTTCTATCAAACTATCCTTCAACTACGCTTTTCAACTAAAATGTACTACTACCATACATGCATCCTTATAGAAAAATAATTAGGTGGTCTGTGCGAGTACAGAAAGTAAGGGATGGGTGTTGTGGCGTAATTATAATGAAAGGTGTCAAATCAAGAATGAAAGTAATAGAGTGTGTTTCGGCTGTATCCCCTTGGTGCGTTTAATCCCACGTTTAGAGAAGACATTCTCTGGCAACACTTGACAGAACCTACTGGTACGATACATACTAAATTCTAAGAATACTCGACTTCCCCATAATGCGATTGATAAGCCAAAATCGAACGCTGCCTGTTCATCAAAACCTATACACGCCAGCTGTCGATGCTATTCCATTATACACATAGGTATCATTAACAGGAACAAACTGTCGAGTAATCAACTTCACTGCTTCCTGACTCGCTACCCCTCCCACAATAGCTGCAATGGAATGTATTTCAGCTTCATCATATCGAACTACCTCCCGTGCTAAGTCTCTACCTTTCATTTCATCAAGCAAAGTATCTTTAATCAATTCACACTCTTTTAATCCCAAGTTGGAAACTATTTCAAGCATTAACTTGTAAACCTCAGCTGCATCAGCTTCCAGTGCAAATGTCTGATTGTGCTTCCCAGGATAACTTCCATGACGATCATAAAAGGCGTCACATGCACGAAGAGCAATCCACCATAAGAGAGGAGTTTGAATGGGATCAGTTTCGTAAGGGTCCATTGCCGCTGAAAGTAAATCTTCACGCGACTCTGATTGAATGTCGTCGAAGTTGGATATTGTAGAATGATCTAACGGCAATGACTTTGATAGGGCATTCACGATTGGACTGGATGGATCTTGAGTTCGATATTCAGCATAAAGAGGGCGGGTTTCTAGCATCCTAATAAATCGTGAATTTTTGCAAAATTTTGTAACATCCTCATCAGATGGCATAGGGAAATAAATTGAGGATCCATTGTACTTCTTTCGATATGTGTCGAATATTTTATGCATGCATTTTGTGAATATTACTTTATCCTTTTCAGCCCGATCTTTATATGCCTCCTGCAACGCAACGAAGCTTTTAGTATCCGAGGTCATGTCAGGTATGGTTCCCTCTAATGGAAGATGATTGTCATTTTTCTCAAGAAAAAGATTTAGAGCCAAAACCATTAGTTCGAATTGCATGACCTGAATTGAATGAAAACTCTTCCTACGAGCAGTACCGATATTTGTGATATCACTGCTTTCCTCTCTTGCTTTGTCTATACCAGTATCAACAATATTGGAATGAAGTATTTCATTATGTAGAAGAACACGGTTCAGTACCTCTTGGGTATTTTCTGGGGTAATATCGTCAGCCCATGCCAAATGCGCGTGATCGTATGCTTCTTGGAAATTTAACTCTTTGCTCCAGTCGTTGGCCATGGATTTTATTAATTTTCGAAAAATTTCCTTCTCTTGGATAGTTTGAGGAAAATTAGTTGACGCATGCAATGAATGAGTAGGTTGAGATGAAAAATCATTTGTCGTAGATGAACTTGAATAAGAATTTATTTTTGCACTGCTAATATCTCGCCACTTGTCAAGTGCTTGCAGTAGAATAATCACAAATGGAACATGTGAATGCTCCTTTGAGTCCACCATACTATCTAACTTTGGCGTCGAGTTATGGATGGAATTTAATCCCTCAAAGAGTGGATATGAGGATAAACGCAAATCCATAACTTTGTAATTGGACTTGGTTTCCAAGACATAATGGTACGGCGAGGGTGTCTGGATTCGTACAGATCCAAGTAGTCCGTAAGCGCGGACATGAATAAGTGGTATACTGAGGGAGCTGCATGCGTACGATAATGGGATAAGTACGGTGGATGGCTGATCTGCAGATACAATGAGTATTTTATCAATGTGATCTATAGTAGTTGCACCTACAGCTGCTCGTATATTGTCCAATAGTGACTCGAGAAAAGTATTGTAGTTGAGAGTCTCAAGGGATGGCATCGTACAATGAAAGCCAGAGACGTCAGGATTTAGTTCTGAGAGGAGAGCACATGCCATAGCTGCTTTTGTTTGTCGGCAGTGAGGAGATGGAGGGGGTGCAAAGAAATTGGAAGAACTTGATGATGCAAACTTCATTGATGGCGCTATTGCTATACGATCAGCCTCATTGCATGGAAGAATGCAGAAGTTTGAATCGTTGCCGTCTTTGATGACATCTCCTTCTTCGCAGTCATCCTCAAAGCTGTCTGATCTAGCATTGGCATCATCCAGAACGAGAAATGAGCCCACGCCTGGGAGAACTAGATTTTTTAGGGTTTCCGTGCCAGAGGCACTGCATCCTACAAGGACAACATTAGTGGTTGAGAGGGCATGTTGACCAGAGGCACCCCATAGTCGGAGTTGACGGTCGTACTTGTCGGTGGTGGCCATGGAAGGGGTGGTGAGAGATGAGAGTCAACGAAGTTGAGGGATTATTCTTAGGGGTGGGTTACACATGTCGCCGACACACAAAAACGACATACCCTAAGTAGAATTTTTACTTTGGCATGTGTCGCCGACATCTCGCAAAATTTTACAAAGAAGTAAAATTCGAGTAGAGTAAAATTTATTTTAAGCAGACATAAAATGAATTTTTGTGCATCGTAAAAAAATACCTGTTGGCCATGGGGCCAGCTAGATTATATGACATTTATGACATTTTTGTAGTGCACCAAATTTTCATTCCAAAGTTGCTCACATTTTCCTGACGGAAACCATCGCTTCATCATGGGAAACAAGCTATCTCGCTAGAAAAAGGAAACTTGACAACAATGTTAGTGATCGATTGCCCAATTGTAAGAGGGATCGTATCTTTGCACCTGAAGAAATTGATTTCCTCTCAGAATATGACTT